>JAVJIF010033734.1:87500-130000 GCA_038442645.1 Agave tequilana | reverse complement strand
CCATTATTATCCACCTTGGTATTACAAGAATTTCTAAAGAAAGGATTTCGTTACATACATTTTGGCCTAATACAGGTAGCCATTAAACCCTTAGTTCATACAGGTGTAGATATTCCTGTGTATACAGCCTTAAGAGACAAAAGACTAAAAAGATACAAGTCGTCTATTTTGTCTATGATTCAAACAAATATATGTAATGGTCCAGTCTATTTCAATTGTATGCCTAACTACTCTGTATCATTAACAGATCCATTTCTTAAATTCATTAATCTTAGACATTCATTTACAAGGTGACGAATTTGAAAAATTTACTGAACAAGTAGCAGTTATGTATAAAATGTATTTCAAATTAATGAGCTCTAATATGAACCCTAAATTCAAAATGATGAATACCTCTACACAAGAAGAAACTGTCTTACTTCAAATTGAAACTGAACATTCAAAAACCTTTGTCCCAAGAAGATTAAAGTGGATTGAAATCACAATTCCAGAGGAATTTAGGATTGAAAATCCTCAAACTCCTAGAGACATAGAAAGAACAGAAATTTCTGATATTATTGAAGAAAATGATGGAACGGAATTAATACGATTTAATTCGCTAAAAGAAAAACCTTCAACCTCTTTCAGGTATCCTTAATCTAGTAGGAGGTCTTGCTCAGATTATTCATTACAACAGCCCATTAAAGTATTTCATAAATCTCCTCTTCCAGAAATGGATCAGGGAAATTATTCTCCGACATCATCACAGATGAAAGGAGACTTTAGTAGTGAGATTAATGTCATTACTACTGATAAACCATTCATTAATAATAGTTTTGAATTAATGAAAAACTTCAGAGAAGAATCTGAATATTTTAATTGGTTCTCAGAATTTGATAAAACTTATCAGGAAATATTAATAAAAGAATGGATCACTGATATAGAAAAACATAAAATTAATTTTAACTTCGAAATATGGTTAGAATATTATTTAATAAAACAGGGCATTCAAAACCCGTATAACCAATCTCAAATCAATGTTCAAACTAGTTTATATAAAAAATGGCAATTATCCGACGGTCAAACAGTAACTTCTATCTATCCCCCATTGTAATCTATTAAAATTACTACTAAAGAAGGAGACATTACTGCCTCACCCTTTAAAAAGGAAAAAGATAATAATGAACCGGTTAACATTGAAGACATTAAGAAAATATATCATCAAAATAATTATTCAAATCAAATGCTGCACACGATAGCACAACAGATAGATTCTTTATCAACTGAAATTAAAGGGGTACACAAAGAGTCCAGTCCTAAATTTCCACAAAGTTATTCAGCACCACATTTTCAACCAACTAATATACCAATTGAATTTGAAGAAAAAATTCAACCACTAAACTTACTAGGACAAATAACTCAAGCTCTAGAAAAAATTAATAAAGATATTCCAAGCACATCAAAGATAAATACGATTGAAGAACAAAATGCATCAGAATCTGAATCTGCTGAAGACTCTTCAGCCTCAGACAATTCCTTAGTACAACAAATTAATCAAATAGAAGATGATATTCAAGGAACAGATCAAGATTTAGAAATTAATAGAATTCATCGAAAATACAAGCAGCATAACAATTCATACAAAAATTATTGGCGTAAAGGAAGAACTAGGAATTATTATCCTAGGCCAACACTTTCAGATATTCAATATGAAGAACGAGCAATATTCAAGTCAAGTTACGATGGTACTTCAGTTTATGAATGGAATATTGATGGCAAAAGTGAATATGAAATATTAAATACTTTACAGGAAATTGGTATGGCAGTAACTACCTACAAAACAAACCGACTACAAGAACAAAATGCCACTGTTTACATTGTCACCGGATTCACTGGTCAATTAAAATATTGGTGGGATAACTCATTGACCCTAGAAGACAAACAAACTATTTTAAATCACGAAATAGAAGTAGAAGATGCTCAGGGAACAATTACTAGGAGAAATGATTCTACTAGTTTTCTCATCGTCACAATAGCAACACATTTTGTAGGAAACCCTGCAGAAGAATTAGGATCTTCAAAAATATTCCTTACTAACCTTCGATGTCCAACCCTTTCTGATTTTCGATGGTACAAAGATATATTTCTAACTCATGTGTTAAAACGGTCCGATTCAACCAAATCTTTTTGGAAAGAAAAATTTATTACAGGTCTACCCAATTTATTTTCACAACGAGTTTTCACCAGTATTAAAAAGGCCATGGGAATTGAAGATGATAATATTGATTTTAGTACTATTACATACGGTCAATTATTTGCATTCGTTAAAAAGGAAGCACTACTAGCATGTCAGGAATTAAAATTTTAAGCCAAATACGGTAATAAACGAAAAGAAAAGGGCCCTTTCTGTGAAGCATTTGGCATCACAGGAATAAAAGCTCCCTCAATAGAAAAGAAACACAAACAAAAAATGTTTCCTTATAAAAAGCATAAGCCAAAAAAAATACAAATATTCTCGAAAACATTCAAACGAAGATTATTATCAATCTAAAAGAATTACTTGTTATAAATGTTGCAAACCTGGTCACATCGCAAGTAAATGTAAATTAAAAGGCAAAAATAGAATTAATGAAATCATAGACAATCTATCAGATATAGATTCAAACATAAAAGAAAAATTTAAAGAAAAATTACAACTCTATTCTGAAATTAGTAAAATATCTGAAGATGATGGATTTTACTATTCTTCAAGTTCTAGTGACCATACGTGTACAAGTAAACAAATTAATATGATTAATACAAGAAACACTCTAAAATTACCTAAGGCAAAAAATTTAAAAAAAGATTCAAAAGAATTGATATTCGATATGATACAACAGATTGCAGACTCGGAAAAACAAAAAGAACATTTAGAAAAATTGAAAACCCTAATAATCAATGAAGAAGACAATACGGATAAACTAATTCAACCTTTTAGTATCTCAAAACTTTTTGAGACCTATCCCGTAAATACAACCTTGAAGCCCCAACCAAATAGCATTCATGAACTTCGAACAGAAATAAAATTATTAAAAGAAGAAATTAAGAATATTAAAGAAAATTTAAGCCAAATAGAAACAAAAAATTTAGCATACGAAACCCAAATGTGCCTTATTCAGACTCAACTCGATAAAGGAAAAGAAATTGCAACCATATCGGAAGAAGAGTTACCTTTCTCATTAAACGAAATCACCATTTCAATCACTGAACCCTCCGACTCTAACTTCATTTCAACTATTAAGGGATTCACATATCAGAAATGGTTTGTATTCATAAATATTACAATTCACAATTCTAAATTCACAATATTCATAGGGGAACCATAACACCAATCAATAGATCAATAGAATTTGCAAACAAATTTTCTGATGAAATTAAAGATAAAACCCAGTTACAAAGATTTTTAGGATGTTTAAATTACGTATCTGATTTCATCCCAAAAATACGAATAATTTGTGCACCACTATTTCAAAGACTCCAAAAAAATCCACCAGCATGGTCTGATAAGCATACTCAAATAGTCAAACAAATTAAAGAGAAAGTCCATTCATTACCATGTCTATGCATTCCTCATCCTCATGCATTCATGATAGTTGAAACAGATGCATCGGATATAGGATATGGTGGCATACTGAAACAAAGATTTCAATAAACATCTCATGAGCAACTGGTTAGATTTCATTCTGGTGTATGGCTCGGTCCTAAAAAATCTTACTCCACCATCAAAAAGGAAATTCTTTCCATTGTTCAATGTATTTCTAAATTCCAAGATGATCTTCTGAATAAAAAATTCCTTCTCTGAATTGATTGTCAATTCGCTAAATTTATTCTTGAAAAAGATGTTCAAAATATCGCATCTAAGCAAATTTTTGCTAGATGGCAAGCCATTCTTTCTATTTTTGATTTTGATATAGAGTATCATAAAGTTTAAATAATTCCTTACCGATTTCCTAACTCGTGAATTCTTAACCACAAATTCAAAATGAGTACCGACAAAGGCAAATCTCCGATTCAAAAGACCGTCAATTCCAAAGACTATGAAATAAAAATATCATCACTTTCATCCTCGCCTATTGATAGGTAGTGAAAAATGCATAATTATCATCATATGTACCATCACATTTGCACATTTATTCATATTATAATGCACATTTATTAATATTTCGTTATTTAATGTGTGCAGGCCTCGAAGTATTATTTTAATAAGAAATAAAGCTTAAAGAGCCCAAAAGCCCAGATCCAAGCCCATGTTTGAAGCCCAGGTGAAAAAGCGCAATTACAAGAAGTCAAAATGCAAATACACAAAGGGCTAAAGTTGCAAATATCAAAGATGAGGGAAGGATAGACTTCTACCCAACCCTAAACACTTGCAGGATGAGGATAAAAGCCCAAAATTCGTGGATAGAAGATTTGGGATATTTGAAATCAAGGTAACTTGATTACTAAGTTATCTCGAAATCCCAAGATGGAGAGCCAGGATCAAAACTTCCAGAAGTAGGCGACTAGATGGACGGACCAGGAGAAGCCACGCGCCAAAGCGCGTGGCCATATGCCACAGTATTGCCGCGGAATCGCGGCAAAAGCCGCGTTTCCGCGGCAATTTGATCTTATCCCTGTACCAGGTTTCGTAGGGGAGTTCGACTAGGACTCTGATTCCCTCTGCACCTATAAATAGCCCCTGCAGTGCAACGTACAGGGCATCCAGGGACGATTCGGGTTTTCTTTAGCCACTTTTATTCAAAGTTGTAATTTTTATTTCATGCTATTTGTGGAGAAGAAGGAGACGATTGTGTAACCGGAGATTCAACGAAATAAAGGTCACTCTTTTGTTCTCTTTTAATTTCTGCAACTTTACTTTATTTCTTTTGTGATCTCTCTTTGTTTTAATCTGTGATCTCTTCTTGTTTTCGTTTTTCTTTTCCTTGCAATCTTTCTCATAAAAAATAATAAAAAAAATAAATAATTTGAAAAGAAAAAAATAATGAAGAACTAAATCTCTCTAGTGGTTTGCTGAGACTCTTGAAGCAACCCTAGAGCAGTTAAGCCTAGATCTGATTAAGGAACATCAATCGAAACCCTAGGTATTAAAAACAATTTTTCTAGAAGATTAAACAAATACCTAGAAATCCTAATCTAGGTTGCATATTAAAAAGACTTTTCATGACTTCAACTTAAGAACTAGGACAGCATAAGTTTGAGATTCGTCTTTTATTAGGCTGCACCTAGATGTTAGGATGAACCATAGTTTAGTTTTTAGATTATGTAACTTAGCAAGAATCTAGTATTGATTTTTCTTGCTTGAATTATTTGTAATGACCTAGGGTGAATCATATCAATCTTAAGATGAAGATCAAGCTCCTTAACTTGCAATAGGGTTGTGGTAGAAGATCAGCAAAACCACGTCTTTAATCTCATATTTTCATCACCAATCTAATCTCTCTCTTGTTACTTGAAGCATACAGAGGAATCGAGTCGAAAAGCTTTCATCGCATCCTTCCCTGAGGATCACGACCCGCTTGAGCCCTCGCTACAGCGGATTCGCATTGAGACTAAGAATTCTGAACTCTATTTCAATTATCAAAATCTCAATCAAATTTTGGCGCCGTTGCCGGGGAAGGAACGGCACGATTTCCTCGTTCTAATCATTCTTTCTTTTCTGTTGCAGATACAGAGAACAGGATACAGAAACAGAGCAGCAGAAATTACATATTGCAACCCTGTGCCTCTGCCCTAGAAGGCAGAGCACTTGGGCCTACTCCTTTGCCGCAGATCTGCGGCAAAAGCCGCAGAAACGCGGCAAGAGTAGTTAACTACTCACAGAAATTTCTGCAGGTTGCTTTGCATTGCAAAAATCTGCTTACTGCTGTGATTATTTTTCTCTGTGATCACTCTGCAATTGCTAATAATTAACATTAACCCATTTGTTGAAAATAAAAAAAAAATTTTTAGACTCTTGCATTTAGGGCACGTGTCTATTTACATTTTTTTTTAATTCTGTTGAAGAGTGCTGGCGACAAGGTACGTTTGCATAGCATATAGATTAGGAAACACTCTTGGTTGTTTACTGCTTTCTTGAGTGATTACTTTTCTACCGCTTTACACGTACACTAATTCATCTTAAGGGCATAACCCATAAGCAAGATAAGGTGGGGATTTCATCACCCTTCCTTGGCCCACAAATCATATCCGTCACACTCACAACCCTAACCTTAAGTAAAATTTGACTAGACGTTGGCCCTAGGTTAACTCGGACTCAATAGGAGATTGACCGAAGGAGGAAAATTGTTCGAAATTAACTCTTGTCAAATCGGTGTCTAGGCAGGGGATTGAGGGCCGAAAGCCCGAAGAACGGTGGTTATTTAATTAAGGAACGTCTCTGACGGAAAACCTCCCACCGGTCTTGCCACCTACCTGGTCGATTAGCTTGTGGTTAACGTCGACAGTAGACCTCCTAAGGACAGTCTAAATTTAGGAGTCGTCTAGGTAAAGGCTTACCCTAGATTAGGATTTTTGATTGTTTTTCTTTTTTTTTTTTTTTGATTGATTGGGTGAACTTGTTTGCTGATTGTGCATGACCGCTTGGTCGAGAGACCCACTTACATCCAGGCTAACTAGAACTAGTTCACCACCCGAGCTCAAGCCCGACTCACACATGGCACAACCACAGTCACTCCAAGATAGGTTCTATCCTATTAGAACCTCTCTTCCTTCTTGCATCCAGCTCACTATCGAAAGTGTTGACCCATATGAACTCAAGCCACAATACATCAACACTCTTCCCAAATTTCATGGACTTGAATCTGAGGATGCATACTTCTTCATAAGGGAATTTGAAGAAGTATGTCAAATGATGAAAATACCTAAGTTAGGAGACGATGCTATCAAACTTAGGTTTATCCCCTTTGCTTTGAAGGATTTAGCAAAGAAATGGCTCTACAGTCTAGAGGCCGGTTCAATATCTTCTTGGGATAATTTCATTAAGGCCTTCTTAAAGAAATTTTATCCCGTTCACAAGACTGCACTGATTAGGAAGAATATCCTCCAGTTTAAGCAAACAGCCAATGAACCTTTTTGGAAATACTTCGAGCGTTTTAAGGATCTCCTTGCCCAATGTCCTCACCATGGGATAGAGAAATGGCGACTTTGCCAAGTTCTCTATGATGGATTAGATTATTCTACTAAAACACTGTTAGAATCCATGTGTCAAGGAGGATTTCTGCAAAAGAATGAAGATGAAGGATGGACATTGTTTGAGGAATTAGCTGAAAAATCCATCCAATGGGACCCTACTCCTGAAAAATCTAGGACTAATGACCCTACTTCTTTTAAAGGAGGTATCCATTCCATTGAGGCCAACGTAGCAACCGATGCTAAGTTAGCTGCTGTTATGCGTAGACTAGAGGCTCTTGAAACGAAAGAGCCAGTCTCTGTGAACCAAGTCAGCCCAACATCTTCGGCGGGCTGTACTTATTGTCAAGATATGAACCATGTGTTCGAGGAATGTCCTGTTTTCATCGCGCATCAAAGCTTGCCCGAACATATGAGTGCGGCCTTCACAAGGCCCGCCAACAATCCTTATGCACCCACCTACAATCCCGGTTGGAGAAACCATCCCAATTTTTCATGGGGCCCAAGCAACAATGATCAAGTGAGGCCCAAATTCTCCAACAACTTCCAAAATCCGCCTTATCAACAAAATTTCCCTAGTCAAAATCCTCCACCGTCTTTCCAAAATTCACAAATGGAGACAAGACTTTCAAATTTGGAAAGAAAGGTGGATACCCTAGTGAAAAGCCAAGACACGCTGGCTCAAGTCCTAAGTAGGATAGAGCTCCAATTGAACCAGCAAGAGAGACAGAGGGGTACCCTACCGAGTCAACCATTGCCAAATCCTAGGAATCCTAGGCCAGCCAATGAGGCTCAAGACCCAAATCAATGTCACATGGTTCATACACTCAGATCTGGGAAACAAGTTGATAATCAAGTATCTATGCCATCGGATCCATCTCAGCCATCCATTCCATCTAGCTCCACTTTCATTCCATCTAGCTCCACTCCTTCTCCATCCAGTCCCAAGGAAACTGAAGCTGAAAAGTCAGCAGATCAGTTGCACCAGCCTATAGCTCCATTTCCAAATAGGCTTAGAAGCAACAACAATGCACACATGGAGAAATTATTAGAGGTGTTCAATCAAGTTAGGCTCAACATTCCACTTCTTGATGCAATCCAACAGGTCCCTAGTTATGCCAAATTCATTAAGGACATGTGCACCAAGAAAAGAAAGACTAATGTGCCTAAGAAGGTTTTTCTAGCCACTAACATTAGTGAGCTACTGTCCAACCAGATCCCTATCAAGTATAAGGACCCAGGTTGCCCCACCATTTCTTGCACCATAGGTCGAGCCGAAATCAATCGAGCACTCCTCGATTTAGGAGCCAGCATCAATTTGCTCCCTTTCTCCGTGTATCAACAACTTGGATTAGGTGAACTCAACCCGACCCAAGTTACTATTCAGTTGGCTGACCGCTCTATCAAAGTTCCAAAGGGAGAGATCAATGACGTTCTCATACGGGTTGGAGAATTCATTTACCCGGTCGATTTCATTGTCTTAGAGACACAACCTGTGTCTAATCCTAGGTCCCAAACTCCCGTTATCTTAGGAAGACCGTTCCTAGCAACCGCTAATGCAATTATAAATTGTAGAAACGGTTCCATGAGACTGACTTTTGGGGATATGACCAAGGAAGTCAATGTTTTCAACCTAGGTAAGCATCCCTACGATGTGACCGACCAACCTTTTGAGGTTAACTCCATTGAGAACATGACAAGTGAGCATAATGATGAGATCATATTTGAGTCAGAGGAAGAGGAAGAGTTAGAAACAAGTGATATCAGTCTTGATGAGATCGAATGGGAATCAAATCTGAGTTCTATAGAGATGGGAGATTCTAGCTTAACTCCTCCACCCATCGAGCCAACTCCTTCTTTGGAGTTAAAAGCCTTGCCCAAACATCTTAAGTACGCCTACCTAGGTGAACAAGAGACGTTACCGGTCATAGTTGCATCTAATTTGACCAATAGGCAAGAGGAGGACCTGCTGGCAACCCTTAGGAGACATAGGGAAGCCATTGGTTGGACTATGGCAGATATCAAGGGACTGAGCCCTACGATAGTCCAGCATCGTATTCATCTAGAGGAAGGGGTTAGACCGAAGAGGGATCCACAGCGTAGGCTAAACCCACTCATGCAGGAGGCTGTACACGCTGAAATAGTGAAACTGTTAGATAATGGGATCATTTATCCCATTTCCGATAGCGAATGGGTTAGCCCAATGCATGTGGTCCCTAAGAAGTCTAGTTTTACTGTGGTAGAGAACGACAAGCATGAGTTAGTGCAAACACGATTGCCTACCAAGGTGAGAGTATGCATAGACTACCGCAAGTTGAACGCAGCCACTAGGAAAGATCATTTTCCCCTCCCTTTCATTGACCAAATGTTGGAAAGATTAGCAGGTCATGAGTATTACTGCTTTTTGGACGGTTATTCAGGGTATAACCAAATTCCTATAGCGCCGGAGGATCAAGAGAAGAAAACGTTCACGTGTCCATTTGGGACATTTGCCTACCGTCGAATGCCTTTCGGCTTGTGCAATGCCCCCGCCACATTCCAACGTTGTATGTTAAGCCTGTTTTCTGATATAGTTGAGCGTTTCTTAGAAATTTTCATGGACGACTTCTCCGTCTATGGAAATTCATTTGACCAGTGTCTCCATCACTTGGAGCTAGTGCTGAGTAGGTGCACCAAAAAGAACTTGACCCTAAATTGGGAAAAGTGTCACTTCATGGTGCAACATGGGATTGTCCTAGGTCACAAGATATCTAGGGAAGGGATTAAGGTAGACAAGGCCAAGGTGGAGATCATAGCGAGACTTCCACTTCCGCGATGCGTGAAGGACATTCGGTCTTTCTTAGGACACGCCGGATTTTATCGTAGGTTCATTAAGGACTTTAGCAAAATTGATAGACCCCTTACAAACCTTTTAGCTAAAGACGTGTCCTTCATCTTTGATGATAGGTGCCATAGTGCATGGGAGAAATTGAAAATGGAGCTTATCTCTGCTCCTATCATCTCACCTCCGGACTGGTCCAAGCCTTTTGAGATCATGTGCGATGCCTCAGATTTTGCGATAGGTGCTGTCTTAGGACAGCGTAAGGACAGCAAGCAACACGTGATCTATTATTCGAGTAGGACGCTCAATGACGCCCAAATGAACTATACTACAACCGAGAAGGAATTCTTGGCAGTAGTGTTCGCTTTGGAGAAATTCCGCCCATACCTACTTGGGACCAAGACCACGATTTTCACTGACCATTCTGCTCTTCGATACCTTATGCTTAAAAAAGATGCGAAGGCCCGACTCATTCGTTGGATCCTTCTCCTTCAAGAATTCGATCTCGAAATTCGAGATAAAAAAGGTGTCGAAAATGTCGTAGCTGACCATCTCTCTCGTGTGCCAAACGCACCTTCTGACGAGCTGCCCATCAATGACAATTTTCCCGATGAGCAACTTCTAGCCATCTCTAAGGAGCCATGGTTTGCTGACATAGTAAATTACTTAGTCACAAACCAAACACCACCTAGTTGGTCTAAACAGGATAGATACCGATTCTTGTCTCAAGTTCGGTATTACATGTGGTAAGATCCTTATCTTTTCAAATATTGTAGCGACCAAATCATTAGGAGATGTGTCCCCGACGAGGAGACTAGAAGCGTGCTAGCTTTTTGTCATGAGTTTGCTTGCGGTGGACATTTTGGTCCTCGCAAAACTGCCGAGAAAATTCTGCAAAGTGGCTTTTATTGGCCAACTGTGTTTAGAGATGCATTTGAGTATTGCAAGACTTGCACAAGATGTCAAATGATAGGAAGAATTTCCAAACGAAATATGATGCCCTTAAATCCCATTCTAGAAGTAGAACTTTTCGATGTATGGGGCATCGATTTTATGGGACCCTTCCCGAATTCGTTTGGGCACCAATACATCTTGTTGGCCGTAGACTATGTGTCGAAATGGGTAGAATCTGTCCCTTGCAAGACAAATGACAACAAAGTTGTTGTCAAATTCTTGAAAGATAATATCATTTCACGCTTTGGAATCCCTAGAGCTATCATTAGCGACAATGGCACACATTTTTGCAATAGAACTTTTGAAGCTCTTATGCGAAAATATGCCATTACTCACAAGTTGTCTACGCCCTACCATCCTCAAACTAGCGGGCAGGTAGAAGTTTCTAATAGACAAGTCAAGCTCATTTTGGAGAAGACTGTGAATCAGAATAGGAAGGACTGGTCCACCAAACTGGTGGATGCCCTATGGGCATATAGGACTGCCTTTAAGACGATTCTAGGAATGTCTCCCTACAGACTGGTCTTTGGAAAGGCTTGCCACCTTCCTGTCGAGCTAGAACACCGGGCCCTTTGGGCAATTAAGCAGCTAAATTTCGATTTAGATAAGGCCGGTGAGTTTCGAAAATTACAAATTTCTGAACTAGAGGAGTTGAGGAATGATGCATACGAGAATGCAAAGATTGCGAAGGATAGAGTTAAGGTTTTTCACGATAAATTCATCACGAGAAAAACTTTTGTCCAAGGACAAAAAGTTTTACTCTACAACTCTAGACTTCATCTCTTTCCCGGCAAATTGAAGTCAAGATGGACAGGACCATTCATTGTTAAGACGGTGTTTCCACACGGAGCCATAGAGATCTACGATCCCAAAAATGGCAATTCATTCAAGGTAAATGGTCAACGTCTTAAAATCTTTTTGGAGTCTGTGCCGGAAGCTAATGCGGCGATGGGTCTTTTTGACCCACTGTATTGGTGATTATATCTTTCTGCCAGTTCATGCATCCATACATTTCATTCATACATTAAGGACAATGCATGAAACAAGTGTGGGGGAAGGGTATGTAATATAAAAAAAAAAAATAATTGAAAATATAAAAAAAATAATAATAATAAAAAATAAAAAAAAATGTTATAAAAAGGATAATACTTTGACTTATTTTTTGAAAGAAATCTAAGTTAGTTTTAAGAATTAGGAAAATCATGATTAGGATTTCTAAAAACTTGGTCAAAATAAATAAATTGTTTAAATTTTAGGTATAGGAGGAGAAATTGAATAAATAATTAGTCTTGATTTTTACCTTAATGAAATGTGCATACCAAATGCATATCCAGGATTCTAAGACAAAGACCTTGTGCCTCATATAAAAAAAAAAAAAAAAAGAAGAAGAAAAAAATCACCAATTAAGCTGATACATGTGCCTCAAGAAGCATAAGTATTCATGCCTAAAGGTGAGTAAATAAAATAAAGTCCTTAGTTTTGGGGCCTAGTTCACTCGAATTTGAGTCCGCGGGGTGTTTTCTCACCTGGTGCCCTAAAGCCAACCGGTTTGGGAGTCATCGACTTTAAGTTCGTTACATGGGTGGATTAGAAAGCCTAAGAAGACTAAGAAATATAATATATGTATTAACACATCTAATAATCAATTAGTTAGGTATGAGGGCCTCAAGAAGCCTTGATACTTATACGAAAGAAAATTAGATGAGTTATACATGCCAAAAAAAAATATATATATATATTAACACATCTAATAGTCAATTAGTTAGGTATAAGGGCCTCAAGAAGCCTTGATACTTACACGAAAGAAAATTAGATGATGTTATAAAAATAATAAAGAGGCATGAGAGTCCAAGTTAAGGAATTCCTAGATTCACAAGGGTGCGTATGACTTTTGGTAACGAAAAAGACTATATTAGAAATTCAATTTTAATCCTTACCTAAAATGAATAACAATTGACTTTATAAAGACCAGGTTTGAAGAATGAATAAAAATGATAATCCTAAAACTTATAGACTACTTAGTCTCTTCAATAATAATTCAAATATTTTCCTTTTTATGGATTTTGTGGGTGTAATCCGCTGAAAACCCTCACGAGACAACACTCAACCTCTAGGGTAACCTAGGGGTTTAACGGCTTGTTGCACATGCTAAGTGCAACCGTGATTCCTACGAAAGTGAGTTAGCTAGGTTAGATTTTTCTCTTTCTTTTTAATTTTTACTCGAGGACGAGCAAAAAGATAAGTGTGGGGGTGTGATAGGTAGTGAAAAATGCATAATTATCATCATATGTACCATCACATTTGCACATTTATTCATATTATAATGCACATTTATTAATATTTCGTTATTTAATGTGTGCAGGCCTCGAAGTATTATTTTAATAAGAAATAAAGCTTAAAGAGCCCAAAAGCCCAGATCCAAGCCCATGTTTGAAGCCCAGGTGAAAAAGCGCAATTACAAGAAGTCAAAATACAAATACACAAAGGGCTAAAGTTGCAAATATCAAAGATGAGGGAAGGATAGACTTCTACCCAACCCTAAACACTTGCAGGATGAGGATAAAAGCCCAAAATTCGTGGATAGAAGATTTGGGATATTTGAAATCAAGGTAACTTGATTACTAAGTTATCTCGAAATCCCAAGATGGAGAGCCAGGATCAAAACTTCCAGAAGCAGGGGACTAGATGGACGGACCAGGAGAAGCCACGCGCCAAAGCGCGTGGCCATATGCCACAGTATTGCCGCGGAATCGCGGCAAAAGCCGCGTTTTCGCGGCAATTTGATCTTATCCCTGTACCAGATTTCGTAGGGGAGTTCGACTAGGACTCTGATTCCCTCTGCACCTATAAATAGCCCCTGTAGTGCAACGTACAGGGAATCCAGGGACGATTAGGGTTTTCTTTAGCCACTTTTATTTAAAGTTGTAATTTTTATTTCATGCTATTTGTGGAGAAGAAGGAGACGATTGTGTAACCGGAGATTCAACGAAATAAAGGTCACTCTTTTGTTCTCTTTTAATTTCTGCAACTTTACTTTATTTCTTTTGTGATCTCTCTTTGTTTTAATCTGTGATCTCTTCTTGTTTTCGTTTTTCTTTTCCTTGCAATCTTTCTCATAAAAAATAATAAAAAAAATAAATAATTTGAAAAGAAAAAATAATGAAGAACTAAATCTCTCTAGTGGTTTGCTGAGACTCTTGAAGCAACCCTAGAGCAGTTAAGCCTAGATCTGATTAAGGAATATCAATCGAAACCCTAGGTATTAAAAACAATTTTTCTAGAAGATTAAACAAATACCTAGAAATCCTAATCTAGGTTGCATATTAAAAAGACTTTTCATGACTTCAACTTAAGAACTAGGACAGCATAAGTTTGAGATTCGTCTTTTATTAGGCTGCACCTAGATGTTAGGATGAACCATAGTTTAGTTTTTAGATTATGTAACTTAGCAAGAATCTAGTATTGATTTTTCTTGCTTGAATTATTTGTAATGACCTAGGGTGAATCATATCAATCTTAAGATGAAGATCAAGCTCCTTAACTTGCAATAGGGTTGTGGTAGAAGATCAGCAAAACCACGTCTTTAATCTCATATTTTCATCACCAATCTAATCTCTCTCTTCTTACTTGAAGCATACAGAGGAATCGAGTCGAAAAGCTTTCATCGCATCCTTCCCTGAGGATCACGACCCGCTTGAGCCCTCGCTACAGCGGATTCGCATTGAGACTAAGAATTCTGAACTCTATTTCAATTATCAAAATCTCAATCACCTATTCAAAGTCCCAATAAATTCCAAGTCTTAGGTAATTTTCCTCCTCTTCCTTATGCCATGACTCTTCAAACGCCTTCTGCCAAAATTCAAAACACATCACGCCCTCAGTCAACATCTGATTCATCTCCTTATTTCACCAAAAGGAATCCAGAACATCTACTCCTTACCACCTTTTACTGAAATTCCTGATTACAAAACCCTCTCCTCATTTGTTAATAAAATCCTACCTTCTGGTTGTCAATGGATTCCAGACGACCCACTCAAAACTCAACGATATTATGAACTTGTTCTCGTTGACTCTGGCTCTATTGAGCTATATCATTCTATGGACAAAAATAATCCCGACAGAATCTCTTATTCAAAATGCATCATCAAAAGAGTAATCAAACCGACAGAATGGGCATCCTATGCTACAATGAAGGATTTTATAGTCAATTACATTCCAAAAGGTTACTCCTATCATGATTATCGGATGGCCTGGTATCGCGCATTCCTCTACAGACCATTTGATCATTCATGATTTTTTTACCTTTCATTCAAACTTTCAAGAAGATTTTCCAATTTGGTTCTATGAGTGGTGGCATTCATACGGACCCACAACAGATATTCTACCACCAGCAATACTCAAAGGCTTCAATCCCTACCTACTCAAAGCCAAAGGACTACACTATGTCAAGACAGTATAGTTCTACAGAGAATTCAAGGTTCCATGGATTTTCTGTTGGAGTTACAGAGTTGCTCAACATTATAGTATTGCCGACAAATTTCCGATGAGTCTCTTCTGAGAATTCAAAATTAAATGGTGGGACAAATTTAATCAAGCTCTCTGTTCGGACACAACAGTTACTGAATTCCTCGCCACCGGCAAAAAACTCCAACATCATATTCAACAAATTGCCAAGCAAACGGATCCTTCTACTACTCCAAAATCTAACTCCAAAACCCGAGTTCAACTCCCAAATGACTCTGATTCAGAAGACGAATTCCAACAGTTCTTACAATTCTAAAAATTTAAGAAGATGCAAAAGCAACTCAACCGTTCCCGGGCAAACTCCACGACATCCTCCACCTCCACCGATCCCATCGGTGGCCAAGATCCCTTTGATATGTAAAAAAAAAACAGAGAGAGAGAGAAGAAAGAAACACTTTTCTGCAGATTCCACCATCAGAAGACAGAAGACAAAGCACTCATCACAAGAAGACAAAATACTGTCACTCATCACAAGACGACAAAAGCAGACAGCATCTCCAGCTCAAAAGCATCACCCGATTCGACAGCATCGCCAGATCAAAAGCAAAAGAAGAAAATGACAACGCACTTATCTTTCCAGCTCAAAAGTAAATCCACTCACCGGCAATAATTCAAAAATAACAGCGGAGACTTTACGAAAAGTAGATTCCTTACCTCAAAGAACGTGACGCACTCGCCCAAAAGCAGATGCCTTCAAGAAGGACATCTCATCCCTCAATCATGAAGGACAGCTCATCACCTCCAGAAGCATCCACACTCTCTATAAATCAGAGTCCCCTTCATTCGTCAAATGCAGAGCGAAAATAACAATCAGCAATTAAGCCAGAAATTCCTCAGTCCTCAACCAACCTTCTTCAACTACCATCTTCACCTAAACCTTTCAAACTGTATTCCTACCTTATCCTGTATCCAGTTTCAAAAGACATAGTATCAAGACAAGCCTTGTAAGTACATATTCCATTTGTAATTTATCTCTTCAAAATAATATTTCATCTTTTGTTAATACTGTGTGGTTGTCGATTAATACTTTCACAACAAGATTGCATTGTGCACCTGTAACTCTTATCAAGAGGAATCACGAGGAAGAAGTTCAGAACCCTTCACCGGTTATTCGGCTTCTAATCTTGTTCGAAGTGATCGTTTCTGTTTCCTTTTTCATATAATCATCTTAAACTTACTCCTGGGTTTATTTTGGTATTAGAGCGAAAATAGCAATCAGCAATTAAGCCAGAAATTCCTCAGTCCTCAACCAACCTTCTTCAACTACCATCTTCACCTAAACCTTTCAAACTGTATTCCTACCTTATCTTGTATCTAGTTTCAAAAGTCATAGTATCAAGACAAGCCTTGTAAGTTCATATTCCATTTGTAATTTATCTCTTCAAAATAATATTTTATCTTTTGTTAATACTGTGTGGTTGTCGATTAATACTTCCACAACAAGATTGCATTGTGCACCTCTAACTCTTATTAAGAGGAATCACGAGGAAGAAGTTCAGAACCCTTCACCGGGTATTCAGCTTCTAATCTTGTTCGAAGTGATCGTTTCTGTTTCCTTTTTCATATAATCATCTTAAACTTACTCCTGGGTATATGTATATATAGGTATATATATAGGTATATATATATATGTGTGTGTGTGTGTGTGTGTGTATGTGTGTGTATATACACACACACACACACAGGTATATATACCTATATATATATATATATATATATATATATATATATATATTATATATATATATATATATATATATATATATATATATATATATATATATATATATATATATATATATATATATATAGGTATATATATATATATATAGGTATAGGTATATATAGGTATACCTATATATATATATATAGGCAAGGTATATATATATATATACCTATATATATATATAGGTATATATATATATATACCTATATATATATATATATATATAATATATATATATATATATATATATATATATATATATATATAGGTATATGTGTATAGATATAGGTATATATTTTATATATATATATAGGTATATACCTATTATATATATATATACCTATATTTATATTAGAAGTAATTATATATAAAAGCTATGTAATACTACTCCCGGCTCTGGATAATCACATTTTGTCCCTGTTTAGGCCCTTTTCGTATCTTATAAGGCCTAGTTCAGCCCAATTGGAGTTAAAGTTTGACTTTTGATAAAAATACCCAATTAACTCAAGAAATAAGGATAATTAGCAGTAATTGTACATAGAAACTAAGTAACACCACTCTCAGCTCTTGAAACCATATTTTCCTCTAATTTGGGCCAAATTCGGCTGATATAAGGCATAATTCAGATCATTCGGGACTGAAAAGTTAAACTTTTGGTCAAACTTCCAACTTAAGAATAGAAACAAATTGAATTAGTAGTGGTTATACATAGAAACTATGTAATACTACTTCTGACTCCTGAAAACATATTTTCTCCCTGTTTGAGTCCTATTCGGCTCTTAGAATGCCTAGTTTAGGCCAATCGGGAATGAAAATTTGACTTTTGGTTAGACTTCACAATTAAGAATATAAACATATTTAATTAGTAGTAATTATATATAAAAACTATTAATATTACTCCCGACTCTTGAAAACATGTTTTCTCCTTGTTTGAGCCATACTATGCTCTTATAATACCTAGTTCAGGCCAATAGGGGCTGAAAGTTTGACTTTTGGACAAACTTCCTGATTAAGAGTAGAAACAAGTTTAATTAGTAGTAATTGTATATAGAAACTATGTAATACAACTCCTGGCTCTTTAAAACAATGTTCTCTCCCTGTTAGGTCATTTTCGGCTCTTATAAGTCCTAGTTGAAGCCAATTGGGGCTGAAAGAGTGACTTTTAATCAAATTTCACAATTAAGACTAGAAACAAGTTTTGTTAGTAGCAATTATATATAATAACTATGAAATACTACTCCCAGCTATTGCAAACTATGTATTAATACTCTTTAGCTCTAGAAAATTTTATTTTCTCCTTGTTTGGGTGGGTTTCATAAGGACTAGTTCAGGCCAATTGAGGCTGAAACAACTTTTGGTCAAACTTACTAGAGACAAGGTTAATTAATATTAATTGTACATAGAAACTACGTAATACCATTGTCGGCCCTTAAAAACTATGTTTCTCCCGTTTGGTCCCATTTGACTCTTATAAGGCCTAGTTCAGGCCAATCGGTGTTGAAAGTTTGATTTTTGGTCAAACTTTCCAATAAAAACTAGAAACAAGTTTAATTAGTAGTAATTGTAAATAAAAACACTGTCATACTACTTCGGGCTCTTGAAAACCACGTTTTCTCCTCGTTTGGGCCCTAATCGGCTCTTATAAGGCCTAATTCAGGCTAATTGGGGTTGAAGTTCAACTTTTAGTAAACTTCCCAATTAAGACTGGAAACTAGTTTAATTAGTAGTAATTTTATACATGAAACTATGTCATACTACTCCCGGTACTTGAAAATCTCATTTTCTCCTCGTTGGGCCCTAATCAGCTCTTATAAGGCCTAATTCAGGCCAATCGGGGTTGAAAGTTTGACTTTTAGTAAAACTTCTCAATTAAGACTAGAAACTAGTTTAATTAAAAGTAATTATACATAAAAACTATGTATTACTACTCTCGGCTCTTAAAAACATTATTTGATCCCTAATCGGCTCTTACAAGGCCTAGTTCAGGCCAATCAGGACTGAAAGTTTGACTTTTGATCAAAATTCTAAATTAACATAAGAAACAAGATTAATTAGTAATAATTGTGCATAGAAACTCTATAATCCACTCTCAGCACTTGAAAATCATGTTTTTCTCCCGTTTGGCCCCATTCAGCTCTTATAAGGCCTAGTTCAGGCTAATAAGAACTGAAGGTTTGGGTTTTGGTCAAACTTTCATATTCAGACTAGAAAATAGTTTAATTAGTGGTAATTGCACATAAAAACTATGTCATACTACTCTCGGCTCTTGAAAACCTCATTTTTATCCCGTTTGGGCCCTAATCAGCTCTATATTGCCTAGTTCAGGCCAATCGGGGCTGAAAGTTTGACTCTAGGTCAAACTTTCCAATTAACACTAGAAACAAAGTTAATTAGTAGTAATTATACATAGAAACTATGTAATACCATTCACGTCCCTTTTAAACCTTATTTTCCTCCAGTTTGTCCCCATTCGTCTCTTATAAGGCCTAGTTCAGGCCAATCAGGGCTGAAATTTGACTTTTGGCAAAAATTCTCAAATAATCCTAAAACAAGTTAAACTAGTTAACACTAGAAACAAGTTATTTAGTAGTAATTGCATATAGAAACTATGTAATAACACTCACGTCTCTTGAAAATCATATTTTCCTCTCGTTTGGGTCATGTTCGGCTCTTATAATGCCCAGTTGAGGCCAGTCGGGGCTGAAGATTTGACTTTTGGTCAAACTTCCCTATTAAGAATAGAAACAAATTTAATTAATAGTAATTTTACATGAAAACTACGTAGTACTACTCTCGGCTCTTGAAAAGATATTTTCTCCCTATTTGAGCTCTATTCGGCTTTTCTAATGCCTAGTTCAGGCCAATCGGGGCTGAAAGTTTGACTCTAGGTCAAACTTTCCAATTAACACTAGAAACAAAGTTAATTAGTAGTAATTATACATAGAAACTATGTAATACCATTCAAGTCCCTTTTAAACCTTGTTTTCCTCCAGTTTGTCCCCATTCGTCTCTTATAAGGCCTAGTTCAGGCCAATCAGGGCTAAAATTTGACTTTTGGCAAAAATTCTCAAATAATCCTAAAACAAGTTAAACTATTTAACACCAGAAACAAGGTTATTTAGTAGTAATTGCATATAGAAACTATGTAATACCACTCACGTCTCTTGAAAATCATATTTTCCTCTCGTTTGGGTCATGTTCGGCTCTTATAATGCCCAGTTGAGGCCAGTCGGGGCTGAAAATTTGACTTTTGGTCAAACTTTCCTATTAAGAATAGAAACAAATTTAATTAATAGTAATTTTACATGAAAACTATGTAGTACTACTCTCGGCTCTTGAAAAGATATTTTCTCCCTGTTTGATTTCTATTCGGCTTTTCTAATGCCTAGTTCAGGCCAATCGGGGCTGAAGATTTGACTTTTATTAAACTTCCCAATAAAGAATAGAAACAAGTTTAATTAATAGTAATTATACATAAAAACTATGTAATACTACTCCTGGCTCTTGAAAGTATGTTTTCTCCTTGTTTGAGTCTTATTCTGCTCTTATAATGCCTAGTTCAGGCCAATCGAGCCTGAAAATTTGACTTTTATACGAACTTGCTGATTAATAGTAGAAACTATGTAATACTACTCCTATCTCCTAAACAATATTTTCTCCCTGTTTAGGTCATATTCGATTTTTTAAAGGCCTAGCTTAGGCCAATCTGGGCGGAAAGAGTGACTTTTGATCAAAATCTCCAATTAAGGCCAGAAATAAGTTTAATTAGTAGTAATTATACATAAAAATTATGTAATACTACTCCCAGCTCTTGAAAACCCTAGTTTCTCCCCGATTTGGCCCTTTTCGGCTCTTATAAGGCCTAGTTCAAGCCAATCAGGGCTGAACGTTTGACTCTTTGTCAAATTTTCCAATTAACACTAGAACCAAGATTAATTAGCCACAATTGTACATAAAAACTATGTAATAATACTCCTGGCGCTTTAAAATCATGTTTTATCTCTATTTAGGTCATATTCGGCTCATATAAGGCCTAATTTAGGGCAATCGGGACAGAAACTCTGACTTTGGTCAAACTTTCCAATTAAGACTAGAAACAAGTTTAATTTGTAGGAATTATACATAAAAACTATGTAATACTACTCGCTGCTCTTGAAAACTACATTTTCTCCCCATTTGGACCCTATTCAGCTCTAATAAGGCCTAGTTCAGGTTAACAGGGCTTTAAAGTTTGACTTTTGGTTAAGCTTCCAAATTAACATTAGAAATTAGGTTAATCAGAAGTAATTGTACATAGAACTATGCAATACCATTCACGACCCTTGAAAATCATATTTTCCTCCCATTTGGTTCCTATTCGGCTATTATAAAGCCTAGTCCAGGCCAATCGGGGCAGAAAGTTTGATTTTTGATAAAACTTTCCAATTAAGACTAGAAATTAGTTTAATCGTAGTAATTATGCAAAAAAACTATGTATTAATACTCTTAGCTCTTGAAAACTTTATTTTCTCCTCGTTTGGGCGGCTATTATAAGGACTGGTTCAGGCCAATTAGGGCTGAAACAATTTTTGGTCGAACTTACTAGAGACAAGGTTAATTAGTATTAATTGTACATAGAAACTAAGTAATACCATTGATGGCCCTTAAAAACCATGTTTTCCTCCCGTTTGGTCCCATTCGGCTCTTATATGGCCTAGTTCAGGCCAATCGGTGTTGAAAGTTTGATTATTGGTCAAACTTCCCAATAAAAACTAGAAACAAGTTTAATTAGTAGTAATTATATATAAAAACACTGTCATACTACTATGGGCTCTTGAAAACCACGTTTTCTCCTCGTTTGGGCCCTAATCGGCTATAAGGCCTAATTCAGGCCAATTAGGGTTGAAAGTTTAACTTTTACTAAACTTCCCAATAAGACTGGAAACTAGTTTAATTAGTAGTAATTATACATGAAACTATGTCATACTACTCTCGGCACTTAAAAACCTCATTTTCTTCCCGTTTGGACCCTAATTGGCTCTTATAAGGCCTAATTCAGGTTAACAGGGTTGAAAGTTTGACTTTTAGTAAAACTTCCCAATTAGTAGAAATTAGTTTAATTAATAGTAATTATATATAAAAACTATGTATTACTACTCTTGGCTCTTGAAAACCTCGTTTGAGCCCTAATTGGCTCTTATGAGGACTAGCTCAGGCCAATCAGGAATGAAAGTTTGACTTGTGATCAAAATTTCTAATTAACATAAGAAACAAGGTTAATTAGTAATAATTGTGCATAGAAACTCTATAATCCACTCTCAGCACTTGAAAACCATGTTTTTCTCCCGTTTAGCCCCATTCAGATCTTATAAGGCCTAGTTCAGGCCAATAAGAACCGAAAGTTTGGGTTTTGGTCAAACTTTCATATTAAGATTAGAAAATAGTTTAATTAGTGGTAATTGCACATAAAAACTATGTAATACTACTCTCGCTCTTGAAAACCTCATTTTTTCCCGTTTGGGCCCTAATCAGCTCTTATATTCCCTAATTCAGGCCAATCGGGGCTGAAAGTTTGACTCTAGGTCAAACTTTCCAATTAACACTAGAAACAAAGTTAATTAGTAGTAATTATACATAGAAAATATATAATACCATTCACGTCCCTTGTAAACCTTTTTTTCCTCCAGTTTGGTCCTCATTCGTCTCTTATAAGGCCTAGTTCAGGCCAATCAGGGCTGAAATTTGACTTTTGATAAAAATTCTCAAATAATCCTAAAATAAGTTAAACTAGTTAACACTAGAAATAAGGTTATTTAGTAGTAATTGCATATAGAAACTATGTAATACCACTCACGGCTCTTGAAAACCATATTTTCCTCTCGTTTGGGTCATGTTCGGCTCTTATAATGCCTAGTTGAGTCCAATTGGAGCTGAAGATTTGACTTTTGGTCAAACTTTCCTATTGAGAATAGAAACAAGTTTAATTAGTAGTAATTTTACATGAAAATATGTAGTACTACTCCCGGCTCGTGAAAAGATGTTTTCTCCCTGTTTGAGTCTTATTCAGCTTTCATAATGCCTAGTTCAAGCCAATCGGGGCTGAAGATTTGAGTTTTTATCAAACTTCCCAATAAAGAATAGAAACAAGTTTAATTAGTAGTAATTATATATAAAAACTATGTAATACTACTCTCGGCTCTTGAAAGCATGTTTTCTCTTTGTTTAAGTCCTATTCTGCCCTTATAATGCTTAGTTCAGGCCAATCGAGCCTGAAAGTTTGACTTTTAGACGAACATCCTGATTAATAGTAGAAACAAGTTTAATTAGTAGTAATTGTATATAAAAACTATGTAATACTACTCCTAGCTCCTAACTATATATTTTTCCCTGTTTAGGTCATATTTGTTGGCCCATAAGGTTACACTCTCCATTTGTTTAGAGTTTTGATGATAACAAACCAAATAGGAGCTATATGGTACTAATTAGTTTGTTAAGATAAGTTTCAGGTTTGTACCATAATTTGGAGGCCATTGCTTAGCTATTGCAAGAAATTCTAGGTTCATGAAGTAAAGAAGGCTTTTTGTACATCAAGGAAGGAACTTAGAAGAGAAGGCTCTAGCAAGGCATAACATGGCTCACGACTTCAAGATTGCTCAAAGATAATTCATTAGAATTGTTTCTAGTTTTATAGTTTTGTTAAAGAATAGTGAATAGGTTTGAAGCTCTATCACACACGTTTTTGCGCACATCTTATTTCAAACAATATTTCCCATAAATATGTAAAAATTATTTTAAATTTAAAGCTTTTCGTTTATAAGCTCAATTTTGGGTATTAGACTTATTTCAAATCAAGACTATGTTGTTTGATTTCAAAACCCCTTCGAAAATCTGCTTTGTTTTTGACCTCTGACCTGAGCCGGTCGACCGACCGGTCGACCGTCCCTGTGTCAGGTCAATCCGGTCGACCGACCCAGTCGACCGAGGTTCTGGCAGCAGTGCGTATCCGTGTGCACGTTTCACGGTCGACCGGGGCGGTCGACCGATACCTGCCTGACTGCAAGACCTCTGTTCTCTGTTTGTTTCGGTCGACCGGCCGGTCGACCGGTAGCCGACAACGGCTCTTATTTTTGAGTTTCGGTCGACCGACCGGTCGACCGATATAGCCGTTTGAACAGTAACGGCTATTTTTCTGAGCTGTTTAAATTTTGTCTTTTTCTCACTTAAACATGTTTAAGTTATATGTTTTGGACTTAATACTTCCTAATTGGCCTTAAGTGAGTTTTATCTTCAAACCCTAGCCCTCTACTATAAATAGGGGTGTTTAGGGAGAGGTTCATAACAAAAAAAATTAGCAAAAGTTTCAAAAGTTTAAGGCATTCAAAAGAGCTTTGTTTCTTGGTTTTTGTGCTGAAATTCTCCCTCATTTTCTGAAGTGTTTTCAAGAACTCTCTGATTTCTTTTTCTTTTCTCCTTACACACAAGAGCTTCATTCCTACTCATTGTTCTACAAGGATTTTTGTAAGGGAAGAGAGGTTTGCAAAAGAGAAGTTTGTGGTCTTTTGACTACCAAGAGAGAACTTGTACTTGAGATTGTGGAGTTGGGTACTCCGGTGTATTTGTAATATCTTTGTGATAGTGGAAGTAGTTAGCAATCCTTCTGGGGAAGGCGGGGAAGTAGAGCTGGGTGCTCGAACCTCGATAACAATTCTTGGTGTTTGCGTTTGGTTTACTTTCCCTTACTCTTGCTCTACTTTCATTGCACTAATTACTTGTTCTCTATTGTCATTTCTATATTTACTTGTTTTTATTCATCTTGTCAATCAAAGTCCCATACAACAAGATTGCATTGTGCACCTCCAACTCATATCCAGAGGAATCACGAGGAAGGAGTTCAGAGCCCTTCACGGAGAATCCGACTTCTAGTCTTGTTTTGGGAGATTGTTGCATCATATTTTTAAATTGTGCATTGATTAGCATTATCACCTATTCACCCCCCCCCCCTCTAGGTGATTTTCAATTGGTATCAGAGCTTGGACTCTAGGTTTGGCTTAACATCCTTAGAGAGATCCTTAAAATTTGCTAATCAACATTTGCATTCCATCATTCATACACTAGTAAACATGGCCGATAACATCAAAACCCCTCCTAAATTTGATGGACTTAATTTTCCTATTTGGAAGGTTAGGATGACTATTTTCTTGCAATCTTTAGGTAGCTTAGTAGCTAAATCTTTGACCAAACCCTATGTTATACCCGATAGTGATGAGAGCACATGGACCGACTTTAACTTTAGAGAATATGAGGCTAACTCCAAGGCCCAAAATTCCCTCTTAACCGCCTTGAATGAGGACGACCTTACACGGGTAATTCATTGCCAATCCGCCTATGAGATTTGGCAACATTTGTTGGTCACACACGAGGGGACTTCACAAGTTAAGAGAGCTAAGATAGATCTCTTAAGGTCCCAATATGAATCCTTTAAAATGATTGATGATGAATCCATTGATTGCATGATTACGAAGTTTACTAAAATCACCAATGCTCTTTCTTCTTTAGGTGATGATATTTCAAATGACCAAAAGGTGCGGAAAGTGATTCGGGCTCTTCCTTCATCATGGGAGATAAAGGCCACCACCTTGAAAGAATTGAATGACAAGGATGAAATGGACCTCATTAGTCTCATTGGGAACTTAAAGACCCATGAGATGGAAAAGAAAGCAAGAGAAGAAGCCGCTCCGCTAAAGAAGAAATCCATTGCTTTCAAGTCTTCATCCACCCTTGATGACGATGAAGAAGATGAAGAAGAAGATGAGGAGCTCTCCCTTCTTGTGCGAATGTCAAAAGGATGTACCGGAAGAACAAGCTCAACTTCCGAAGGAAATTTGAAGGCAAAGAGGAGAGAAGAATTATTTGCTACAATTGCCGAAAGCCCGGACATATCATGGCGGATTGCCCGGAATTCAAGAAGAAGATGACTTCCTCCTTCAAGCCAAAGAAGCCGGTTGAAAAGAAGCCTATAAAGCCACATGGGATTCGGAAAGCGAATCCGAAGACGAGGTGGACCAAGCGAACATGTGTTTCATGGCAAACACACCAAAGGTAACCCCTCAACCTCTTGATGATGAAGAAGATGAATTAAGTAAAGAGGTGCTTGTACATGCTTTTGTTGAGCTTTCGAAAACATATGATAATAAAAGGTAGAATGCTCAAAATTGGAAAAAGAAGTTGCTTTGCTTAAAAATCAACTTGCTATTATCACTAGACAAAAAGATGAAATTTCTTCAAATCTTATTTCTACTCAAAATGAATTTAGTGCTTACAAAGTTGCATGTAAAGCAAAATTTCCTAAGATTGATGAAAAAGAAATTTCTTCTTTAAAAACTAAAATGGTTGATTTTGAAAAGATTTTGAAAGATTGTGCTTTTAACACAAAGAAACTTGAAGAAAAGTTTTCAAAAAAGCACACTTCTCATATTAAAGATTCTCATGTTAAGATTCCTCATGCTCACACTACACACCACACTCATGCTAAACCCACACATGCTCACAAATCTCACACTCACTATGCTTTTAAATATGGTAGAGTGTATAGATGCACATATTGTGGTAAGAATGGACATTTGGCTAAGTTTTGCTATGACCAAGTAAATAGATCAAATAATCTTGTTTGGGTTCATGGAACTAACTCTTTAGGACCCAAGAAAATGTGGGTACCAAAATCAAGTCCTAAATTATTTGATGTAGGTACACACCAAGGCTCCAAGACGTAGGGAGCGGTGGTACCTTGATAGTGGTTGTTCAAGACACATGACATGGGACATCAACAACTTTACAACCCTATCAAGGTACATGGAAGGTGGCACCGTCACCTTCGGGGATGACTCCAAGGGCACTATCATTGGTATAGGTAACATTCAAATTGGTGCATCTCTTATTATAGAAAATGTTGTTCTTGTAGATGGTTTGAAACATAATTTGCTTAGCATTAGTCAACTTTGTGACCGTGGACTTAAAGTTAATTTTGATGATTCTTCTTGCAAGATTTTTGATGTTAAATCCAATGATTGTTTTCTTACCGGTTTTCGTGATAGCAATGTTTATACATTGACATGCTTAATTTGGATTGTTCTACTAAATGCTTGATTGCTTTTGATGAAAATTCTTGGCTTTGGCATAGAAGATTAGGACATGCATCTTTTGATCATCTTTCTAGGATTAATTCAAAGGAATTGGTGAAGGGTATTCCTTACTTGAAGTTTGAGAAAGACCGCATTTGTGGTGCGTGCCAACTTGGGAAACAAACCAAGTCTTCCTTCAAACCAATCAAGGATATCATGTCAACTAGGCCTTTAGAATTAATTCATATGGATCTTTTTGGACCTACTAAAACTAAGAGTTTAAATGGTAGTAGATATGCATATGTTTTAGTTGATGATTTTTCCCGTTTCACTTGGGTTTTCTTTTTGGAACACAAAGATCAAACTTTTTCTCATTTCAAAGTTTTTCGAAAAAGGGTTGAAAAAGAAAAAGGTTTTTCGATTTTGAAAATAAGGAGTGATAGAGGTGGTGAGTTTGTTAACCAACTCTTCATGACTTATTGTGATGAAAAGGGAATCAAGCATGAAATGTCTTGTCCTAGGACTCCACAACAAAATGGAGTTGTAGAAAGGAAAAATAGAACACTTCAAGAGATGGCTAGGACAATGATAAGTGAATATGACCTCCCTCAATATTTATGGGCCGAGGCCGTAAACACCGCATGCTATATTTCAAATCGTATTTATTTGTGTAAGAATTCTTCCAAAACATCTTTTGAAATGTATAATTCTAGAAAACCAAATGTTGCATATTTCAAAGTTTTTGGATGTAAGTGTTTTGTTTTGAATACTAAAGATAACTTGGGTAAATTTGATACTAAGGCTTATGAAGCAATCTTTGTTGGATATTCTATAACTAGTAAAGCTTATAGAGTATTCAATAGATCTTCACTTACCATTGAAGAATCCATGCATGTTAAATTTGAAGAATCTAATGTGGTTGTTGAGAATGTTGTAGAGATTGACCCATTAGGTGAACACATGGAGAGACTATCCTTGAAGGACTCACCCGCTCAAGAAGATAAGTAAGAATCCATTGGTGATGTTCTAGAGGATAAAGAGGAAGGCTCTCAACTGCTTCCTAAAGCTTGGAGATATGCTACAAATCATCCCAAGGAGCTCATCTTAGGTGATGCATCTAAGGGGTAACAACTCGCTCCAAACTCCATGACTTATGTGGTAACTTTGCTTTCATTTCTCATTTTGAACCCAAAAGCATCCTCGAAGCCGAGGCGGACTCATATTGGTTGCTAGCCATGCAAGAGGAACTCAATCAATTTGAGCGCAACCAAGTTTGGCACCTTGTTCCTAGGCCCCACGATAGACCAATAATTGGTACTAAGTGGATCTTTAGAAACAAGATGGATGAGTCCGGTAATGTCATTAGGAATGAAGCTAGGTTAGTGGCCCAAGGTTACACTCAAGTTGAGGGAATTGACTTTGAGGAGACCTTTGCACCCGTAGCACGGCTTGAAGCCATACGAATGACACTAGCTTTTGCATCTTTTAAAAATTTTAAACTTTTTCAAATGGATGTGAAAAGTGCATTTTTGAATGGTTTTATAAATGAAGAAGTTTATGTTGCTCAACCTCCCGGTTTTATTGATCATGTTCATCCCGATTTTGTTTTTAAACTTGATAAAGCTTTGAATGGATTGAAACAAGCTCCAAGAGCTTGGTATGAAAGGCTTTCTAGTTTTCTCATTTCAAATGATTTTGTTAAAGGCAAAGTAGATACAACTCTTTTTACTAAGCATGTTGATAATGACATCTTAATTGTGCAAATTTATGTTGATGATATAATTTTTGGTTCCACTAATGAGTTTTTATGCAAGGAGTTTGAAAAGGTCATGCAATGTGAATTTGAAATGTCTTCCATGGGCGAATTGAATTTCTTTCTTGGACTCCAAATCAAGCAATTGCAAGATGGGAACTTCATATGTCAAGCCAAATACGCAAAGGAACTCGTAAAGAAGTTTGGACTTGAAGACTCTAAAGCTTGCAACACTCCCATGGCAACTACAACCAAGCTTGATAAGGATGACCAAGGTAAAAATGTTGATATTAAATTTTTTAGAAGCATGATAGGTAGTCTTTTGTATTTGACGGCTAGTAGGCCGGACATCATGTTTAGTGTGTCATTGTGCTAGATTTCAATCGTGTCCTAAGGAGTCCCATCTTATTGCGGTAAAACGCATTATTCGTTATTTTAAGGGCACAATTGGAATGGGTCTATGGTATCCGAAAATCGGAGATTTCTCAATGACGAGTTATTCGGATGCCGACTATGCGGGTTTGTAGAGTAGATAGAAAGAGTACTAGTGGGACATGTCAATTTCTTGGTAATTGTCTTGTTTCATGGTCCTCTAGGAAACAAAATTTCGTAGATCTCTCAACCGCCGAGGCGGAGTATGTTGCCGCGGGGGCTTGTTGTGCACAAGTCCTTTGGATGAAACATACTCTCCTTGATTATGATTTGCACTATAACCATATAAAAATATTTTGTGATAATACTAGTACTATTTGTTTCAGTATGCCACCATATTCTATATCCGATGCATCTGTTTCAACTATCATGAATGCATGAGGATGAGGAATGCATAGACATGGTAATGAATTTACTTTTTCTTTAATTTGTTTGACTATTTGAGTATGCTTATCAGACCATGCTGGTGGATTTTTTTGGAGTCTTTGAAATAGTGGTGCACAAATTATTCGTATTTTTGCGATGAAATCAGATACGTAATTTAAACATCCTAAAAATCTTTGTAACTGGGTTTTATCTTTAATTTCATCGGGAAATTTGTTTGCAAATTCTATTGATCTATTGATTGGTGTTATGGTTCCCCTATGAATATTGTGAATTTAGAATTGTGAATTGTAATATTTATGAATACAAACCATTTCTGATATGTGAATCCCTTAATAGTTGAAATGAAGTTAGAGTCGGAGGGTTCAGTGGTTGAAATGGTGATTTCGTTTAATGAGAAAGGTAACTCTTCTTCCGATATGGTTGCAATTTCTTTTCCTTTATCGAGTTGAGTCTGAATAAGGCACATTTGGGTTTCGTATGCTAAATTTTTTGTTTCTATTTGGCTTAAATTTTCTTTAATATTCTTAATTTCTTCTTTTAATAATTTTATTTCTGTTCGAAGTTCATGATGCTATTTGGTTGGGGCTTCAAGGTCGTATTTACGGGATAAGTCTCAAAAAGTTTTGAGATACTAAAAGGTTGAATTAGTTTATCCGTATTGTCTTCTTCATTGATTATTAGGGTTTTCAATTTTTCTAAATGTTCCTTTTGTTTTTCCGGGTCTGGAATTTGTTGTATCATATCGAATATCAATTGTTTTGAATCTTTTTTTAAATTTTTTGCCTTAGGTAATTTTAGAGTGTTTCTTGTATTAATCATTTTAATTTTTTACATGTACACGTATGGTCACTAGAACTTGAAGAATAGTAAAATCCATCATCTTCAGATATTTTATTAATTTCAGAATAGAGTTGTAATTTTTCTTTAAAATTTTCTTTTATGTTTGAATCTATATCTGATAGATTGTCTATGATTTTATTAATTCTATTTTTGCCTTTTAATTTACATTTACTTGCGATGTGACCAAGTTTGCAACATTTATAACAAGTAATTCTTTTAGATTGATAATAATCTTTGTTTGAATGTTTTCGAGAATATTTGTATTTCTTTGGCTTATGCTTTTTATAAGGAATCATTTTTTGTTTGTGTTTCTTTTCTATTGAGGGAGCTTTTATTCCTGTGATGCCAAATGCTTCACAGAAAGGGCCCATTTCTTTTCGTTTATTACCGTATTTGGCTTGAAATTTTAATTCCTGACAGGCTAGTAGTGGTTCCTTTTTAACGAATGCAAATAATTGACCGTATGTAATAGTACTAAAATCAATATTATCATCTTCAATTCCCATGGCCTTTTTAATACTGGTGAAAACTCGTTGTGAAAATAAATTGGGTAGACCTGTAATAAATTTTTCTTTCCAAAAAGATTTGGTTGAATCGAACCGTTTAACACATGAGTTAGAAACATATCTTTGTACCATCGAAAATCAGAAAGGGTTGGACATCGAAGGTTAGTAAGGAATATTTTTAAAGATCCTAATTTTTCTGCAGGGTTACCTACAAAATGTGTTGCTATTGTGACGATGAGAAAACTAGTAGAATCATTTCTCCTAGTAATTGTTCCCTAAGCATCTTCTACTTCTATTTCGTGATTTAAAATAGTTTGTTTGTCTTCTAGGGTCAATGAGTTATCCCACCAATATTTTAATTGACCAGTGAATCCGGTGACAATGTAAACAGTGGCATTTTGTTCTTGTAGTCGGTTTGTTTTGTAGGCAGTTACTGCCATACCAATTTCCTGTAAAGTGTTTAATATTTCATATTCACTTTTGCCATCAATATTCCATTCATAAACTGAAGTACCATCGTAACTTGACTTGAATATTGCTCGTTCTTCATATTGAATATCTGGAAGGGTTGGCCTAGGATAATAATTCCTAGTTCTTCCTTTACGCCAATAATTTTTGTATGAATTGTTATGCTGCTTGTATTTTCGCTGAATTCTATTAATTTCTAAATCTTGATCTGTTCCTTGAATATCATCTTCTATTTGATTAATTTGTTGTACTAAGGAATTGTCTGAGGCTGAAGAGTCTTCAGCAGATTCAGATTCTGATGATTTTGTTCTTCAATCAATCGTATTTATCTTTGATGTGCTTGGAATATCTTTATTAATTTTTTCTAGAGCTTGAGTTATTTGTCCTAGTAAGTTTAGTGGTTGAATTTTTTCTTCAAATTCAATTGGTATATTAGTTGGTTGAAAATGTGGTGCTGAATAACTTTGTGGAAATTTAGGACTGGACTCTTTGTGTACCCCTTTAATTTCAGTTGATAAAGAATCTATTTGTTGCGCTATCATGTGCAGCATTTTATTTGAATAATTATTTTGATGATATATTTTCTTAATGTCTTCAATGTTAACCGGTTCATTATTATCTTTTCCCTTTTTAAAGGGTGAGGCAGTAATGTCTCCTTCTTTAGTAGTAATTTTAATAGATTGCAATGGGGGATAGATAGAAGTTACTGTTTGACCGTCGGATAATTGCCATTTTTTATATAAACTAGTTTGAACATTGATTTGAGATTGGTTGTACGGGTTTTGAATGCCCTGTTTTATTAAATAATATTCTAACCATATTTCGAAGTTAAAATTAATTTTATGTTTTTCTATATCAGTGATCCATTCTTTTATTAATATTTCCTGATAAGTTTTATCAAATTCTGAGAACCAATTAAAATATTCGGATTCTTCTCTGAAGTCTTTCATTAATTCAAAACTATTATTAATGAATGGTTTATCACTAGTAATGACATTAATCTCACTACTAAAGTCTCCTTTCATCTGTGATGATGTCGGAGAATAAATTCCCTGACCCATTTCTGGAAGAGGAGATTTATGAAATACTTTAATGGGCTGTTGTAATGAATAATCTGAGCATGACCTCCTATTAGATTCAGGATACCTGAAAGAGGTTGAAGGTTTTTCTTTCAGCGAATTAAATCGTATTAATACCGTTCCATCATTTTCTTCAATAATATCAGAAATTTCTGTTCTTTCTATGTCTCTAGGAGTTTGAGGATTTTCAATCCTAAATTCCTCTAGAATTGTGATTTCATTCCACTTTAATCTTCTTGGGACAGGTTTTTGAATGTTCAGTTTCAATTTGAAGTAAGACAGTTTCTTCTTGTGTAGAGGTATTCATCATTTTGAATTTAGGGTTCATATTAGAATTCATTAATTTGAAATACATTTTATACATAACTGCTACTTGTTCAGTAAATTTTTCAAATTCGTCACCTTGTAAATGAATGTCTAAGATTAATGAATTTATGAATAATGGATCTGTTAATGATACAGAGTAGTTAGGCATACGATTGAAATAGACTGGACCATTACATATATTTGTTTGAATCATAGACAAAATAGACGACTTGTATCTTTTTAGTCTTTTATCTCTTAAGGCTGTATACACAGGAATATCTACACCTGTATGAACTAAGAGTTTAATGGCTACCTGTATTAGGCCAAAATTTATGTAACGAAATCCTTTCTTTAGAAATTCTTGTAATACCAAGGTGGATAATAATGGAATGGTTTAAAATTTATTCTGAATATTGAATGTTTCTTCATGAATTTTAATTGCGTATGATGTTTTGAAGTCAAATGTTCCTATACTATAGATATTTTCTAATTTTTCATTTGGAATTTTCCATTCTAAATAGTCCTCATGAATTATGTCTTCCCTACTTCTAACTATCTTCTTAGTTGAGCCTGAGGATGAATTGGAACCTAGAAGCATTCTTCTTACAATGTTAGCCATAATTAATGCATGATCAAATGTATGCTACAACTCTAGTCTTAAAGGGAACACGGGAACACTATGCCTGGAATACCCTATTCACTTAGTGGGCTTACCAACGGTCTTACAAGTTTACCAACACTTACCAAAGCTAATGCAGAGTTTTAACATGCAATTGATACGCACTAATGATAACAACAATGCAAGAACATGGCTACCTATATATATATACCGATATATATATATAGGTATATATATATAGGTATATATGTATATACCTATATATATATGTATGTATATATATATATATATATATATATATATATATATATATATATATATATATATATATATATATATATATATATATATATATATATATATATATATATATATATAGGTATATATGTATATACCTATATATATATGTATGTATATATATGTATATATATACCTATATATATATATACATACATATATATATAGGTATATACATATATACCTATATATATATATATATATATATATATATATATATATATATATATATATATATATATATATATATATATATATATAGGTATATATATATATATATATATATATATATATACCTATATACCTATATATATAGGTATATATATATATATATACAATATATATATACCTATATATATACCTATATATATATATATATATATATATAATATATATATATATATATACCTATATATATATATACCTATATATATACCTATATATATATATATATAGGTGTGTGTGTGTGTGTATATATATATATATATATATATATATATATATATATATATATATATATATATATATATATATATATATATATATATATATATACCTATATATATATATATATACACCTATATATATAGAGAGAGAGAGAAATGTAAATCAGCTGACACAGGAGGTAAATTCGTCCTATGTCGCACTCAAAAATCATATTTCCCGAATGAATTTTCAAGATCCGATCGTACATTATCATCTTCATATTCTAAGATATACACATATAAAAAATCAAGTGATTTGAAGTTCATTTACTCATTGATCTAAATGTTCTATTTTGTTCTATTGTTAAAAAATCGTTAATGTTTGAACCCAAAAAAATATAGTAAACAAACTTCAAATCACTTGATTTTTTATATGCATATATCATAGAATATGAAGATGATAATGTGTGGTCGGATCTTGAAAATTCATTCGGGAAATATGATTTTTAAGTGCGACATAGGAGGAGTTGCCTCTTGTGTCAGCTGATTTACATTTCTCTCATATATATATATATATAGAGAAATGTAAATCAGCTGACACAGGAGGCAACTCCCTCCTATGTCACACTCAAAAATCATATTTTCCGAGTGAATTTTTAAGATCCGACCGCACATTATCATCTTCATATTCTAAGATATACACAAATAAAAAATCAAGTGATTTGAAATTCGTTTACTCATTGATCTAATCGTTCCATTTTGTTCTATTGTTAAAAAACCGTTAATGTTTGAACCCAAAGAAAATGGAGTAAACAAACTTCAAATCACTTGATTTTTTATATGCGTATATCTTAGAATATGAAAATTATAATGTGCGGTCAGATCTTGAAAATTCACTCGGGAAATTGATTTTTGAGTGCGACATAGGAGGGAGTTGCCTCCTGTGTCAGCTTATTTACATTTCTCTCATATATATATATATATATATATATATATATATATATATATACATATATATATATGTATATATATATATATATATATATATATATATATATACACCTATATATATATGTATATATATATATATATATATATATATATATATATATACATATATATATACCTATATATATATAGGTATATATATATATATATACCTATATATATATACCCTATATATATATATATATATATATATATATATATATATATATATATATATATATATATATAGGTATATATATATATATATACCTATATATATATACCCTATAGATATATATATATATATATATATATATATATATATATATATATATATATATATATATATATATATATATATATATATATATATATATATATATATATATATATATATATATATAGGTATATATATATATATATATATATCTATATATATATAGGTATATATATACCTATATATATATATATAGGTATATACATATATACCTATATATATATACCTATATACATATATAGGTATATATATACCTATATATATATATATATATAGGTATATATATATATATATATATAGGTATATATATATATATATAGGTATATATATATATAGGTATATATATATATATATACCTATATATATACCTATATATGTATATAGGTATATATATATATATAGGTATATATAGGTATATATATAGGTATATATATATATATAGGTATATATATATATATATATATATATATATATATATATATATATATATATATATATATTTATATATATATATAGGTAGCCATGTTCTTGCATTGTTGTTATCATTAGTGCGTATCAATTGCTTGTTTAAACTCTGCATTAGCGTTGGTAAGTGTTGGTAAACTTGTAAGACCGTTGGTAAGCCCACTAAGTGAATAGGGTGTTCCAGGCATAGTGTTCCCGTGTTACCGTTAAGACTAGAGTTGCAGCATACATTTGATCATGCATTAATTATGGCTAACATTGTAAGAAGAATGCTTCTAGGTTCCAATTCATCCTCAGGCTCAACTAAGAAGATAGTAAGAAGTAGGTAAGACATAATTCATGAGGACTATTTAGAATGGAACTTTCCAAATGAAAAATTAGAAAACATCTATAGTATAGGAACATTTGACTTCAAAACATCATACGCAATTAAAATTCATGAAGAAACATTCAATATTCAGAATAAATTTCAAACCATTCCATTATTATCCACCTTGGTATTACAAGAATTTCTAAAGAAAGGATTTCGTTACATACATTTTGGCCTAATACAGGTAGCCATTAAACCCTTAGTTCATACAAGTGTAGATATTCCTGTGTATACAGCCTTAAGAGACAAAAGACTAAAAAGATACAAGTCGTCTATTTTGTTTATGATTCAAACAAATATATGTAATGGTCCAGTCTATTTCAATTGTATGCCTAACTACTCTGTATCATTAACAGATCCATTATTCTTAAATTCATTAATCTTAGACATTCATTTACAAGGTGACGAATTTGAAAAATTTACTGAACAAGTAGCAGCTATGTATAAAATGTATTTCAAATTAATGAACTCTAATATGAACCCTAAATTCAAAATGATGAATACCTCTACACGAGAAGAAACTGTCTTACTTCAAATTAAAACTGAACATTCAAAAACCTTTGTCCCAAGAAGATTAAAGTGGAATGAAATCACAATTCCAGAGGAATTTAGGATTGAAAATCCTCAAACTCCTAGAGACATAGAAAGAACAGAAATTTCTGATATTATTGAAGAAAATGATGGAACGGTATTAATACGATTTAATTCGCTGAAAGAAAAACCTTCAACCTCTTTCAGGTATCCTGAATCTAGTAGGAGGTCATGCTCAGATTATTCATTACAACAGCCCATTAAAGTATTTCATAAATCTCCTCTTCCAGAAATGGATCAGGGAAATTATTCTCCGACATCATCACAGATGAAAGGAGACTTTAGTAGTGAGATTAATGTCATTACTAGTGATAAACCATTCATTAATAATAGTTTTGAATTAATGAAAGACTTCAGAGAAGAATCCGAATATTTTAATTGGTTCTCAGAATTTGATAAAACTTATCAGGAAATATTAATAAAAGAATGGATCACTGATGCAGAAAAACATAAAATTAATTTTAACTTCGAAATATGGTTAGAATATTATTTAATAAAACAAGGCATTCAAAACCAGTACAACCAATCTCAAATCAATGTTCAAACTAGTTTATATAAAAAATGGCAATTATCCGACGGTCAAACAGTAACTTCTATTTATCCCCCATTGCAATCTATTAAAATTACTACTAAAGAAGGAGACATTACTGCCTCACCCTTTAAAAAGGGAAAAGATAATAATGAACCGGTTAACATTGAAGACATTAAGAAAATATATCATCAAAATAATTATTCAAATCAAATGCTGCACACGATAGCACAAAAAATAGATTCTTTATCAACTGAAATTAAGGGGTACACAAAGAGTCCAGTCCTAAATTTCCACAAAGTTATTCAGCACCACATTTTCAACTAACTAATATACCAATTGAATTTGAAGAAAAAAATTCAACCACTAAACTTACTAGGACAAATAACTCAAGCTCTAGAAAAAATTGATAAAGATATTCCAAGCACATCAAAGTTAAATACGATTGAAGAATAAAATGCATCAGAATCTGAATCTGCTGAAGACTCTTCAGCCTCAGACAATTCCTTAGTATAACAAATTAATCAAATAGAAGATGATATTCAAGGAACAGATCAAGATTTAGAAATTAATAGAATTCATCGAAAATACAAGCAGCATAACAATTCATACAAAAATTATTGGCGTAAAGGAAGAACTAGGAATTATTATCCTAGGCCAAACCTTCCAGATATTCAATATGAAGAACGAGCAATATTCAAATCAAGTTACGATGGTACTTCAGTTTATGAATGGAATATTGATGGCAAAAGTGCATATGAAATATTAAACACTTTACAGGAAATTGGTATGGCAGTAACTGCCTACAAAACAAACCGACTACAAGAACAAAATGCCACTGTTTACATTGTCACCGGATTCACTGGTCAATTAAAATATTGGTGGGATAACTCATTGACCCTAGAAGACAAATAAACTATTTTAAATCACGAAATAGAAGTAGAAGATGCTCAGGGAACAATTACTAGGAGAAATGATTCTACTAGTTTTCTCATCGTCACAATAGCAACACATTTTGTAGGAAACCCTACAGAAGAATTAGGATCTTCAAAAATTTTCCTTACTAACGTTCGATGTCCAATCCTTTCTTATTTTCGATGGTACAAAGATATGTTTCTAACTCATGTGTTAAAACGGTCCGATTCAACCAAATCTTTTTGGAAAGAAAAATTTATTATAGGTCTACCCAATTTATTTTCACAACGAGTTTTCACCAGTATTAAAAAGGCCATGAGAATTGAAGATAATAATATTGATTTTAGTACTATTACATACGGTCAATTATTTGCATTCGTTAAAAAGGAAGCACTACTAGCCTGTCAGGAATTAAAATTTTAAGCCAAATATGGTAATAAACGAAAAGAAAAGGGCCCTTTCTGTGAAGCATTTGGCATCACAGGAATAAAAGCTCCCTCAATAGAAAAGAAACACAAACAAAAAATGTTTCCTTATAAAAAGCATAAGCCAAAAAAATACAAATATTCTCGAAAACATTCAAACGAAGATTATTATCAATCTAAAAGAATTACTTGTTATAAATGTTGCAAACCTGGTCACATCGCAAGTAAATGTAAATTAAAAGGCAAAAATAGAATTAATGAAATCATAGACAATCTATCAGATATAGATTCAAACATAAAAGAAAAATTTAAAGAAAAATTACAACTCTATTCTGAAATTAATAAAATATCTGAAGATGATGGATTTTACTATTCTTCAAGTTCTAGTGACCATACGTGTACAAGTAAACAAATTAATATGATTAATACAAGAAACACTCTAAAATTACCTAAGGCAAAAAATTTAAAAAAGATTCAAAAGAATTGATATTCGATATGATACAACAGATTGCAGACTCGGAAAAACAAAAAGAACATTTAGAAAAATTGAAAACCCTAATAATCAATGAAGAAGACAATACGGATAAACTAATTCAACCTTTTAGTATCTCAAAACTTTTTGAGACCTATCCCGTAAATACAACCTTGAAGCCCCAACCAAATAGCATTCATGAACTTCGAACAGAAATAAAATTATTAAAAGAAGAAATAAGAATATTAAAGAAAATTTAAGCCAAATAGAAACAAAAAATTTAGCATACGAAACCCAAATGTGCCTTATTCAGACTCAACTCGATAAAGGAAAAGAAATTGCAACCATATCGGAAGAAGAGTTACCTTTCTCATTAAACGAAATCACCATTTCAACCACTGAACCCTCCGACTCTAACTTCATTTCAACTATTAAGGGATTCACATATCAGAAATGGTTTGTATTCAAAAATATTACAATTCACAATTCTAAATTCACAATATTCATAGGGGAACCATAACACCAATCAATAGATCAATAGAATTTGCAAACAAATTTTCCGATGAAATTAAAGATAAAACCCAGTTACAAAGATTTTTAGGATGTTTAAATTACGTATCTGATTTCATCCCAAAAATACGAATAATTTGTGCACCACTATTTCAAAGACTCCAAAAAAATCCACCAGCATGGTCTGATAAGCATACTCAAATAGTCAAACAAATTAAAGAGAAAGTCCATTCATTACCATGTCTATGCATTCCTCATCCTCATGCATTCATGATAGTTGAAACAGATGCATCGGATATAGGATATGGTGGCATACTGAAACAAAGATTTCAATAAACATCTCATGAGCAACTGGTTAGATTTCATTCTGGTGTATGACTCGGTCCTCAAAAATCTTACTCCACCATCAAAAAGGAAATTCTTTCCATTTTTCAATGTATTTCTAAATTCCAAGATGATCTTCTGAATAAAAAATTCCTTCTCCGAATTGATTGTCAATTCGCTAAATTTATTCTTGAAAAAGATGTTCAAAATATCGCATCTAAGCAAATTTTTGCTAGATGGCAAGCCATTCTTTCTATTTTTGATTTTGATATAGAGTATCTTAAAGGTTCAAATAATTCCTTACCGATTTCCTAACTCGTGAATTCTTAACCACAAATTCAAAATGAGTACCGACAAAGGCAAATCTCCGATTCAAAAGACCGTCAATTCCAAAGACTATGAATAAAAATCTCATCACTTTCATCCTCGCCTATTCAAAGTCCCAATAAATTCCAAGTCTTAGGTAATTTTCCTCCTCTTCCTTATGCCATGACTCTTCAAACGCCTTCTGCCAAAATTCAAAACACATCACGCCCTCAGTCAACATCTGATTCATCTCCTTATTTCACCAAAAGGAATCCAGAACATCTACTCCTTACCACCTTTTACTGAAATTCCTGATTACAAAATCCTCTCCTCATTTGTTAATAAAATCCTACCTTCTGGTTGTCAATGGATTCCAGACGACCCACTCAAAACTCAACGATATTATGAACTTGTTCTCGTTGACTCTGGCTCTATTGAGCTATATCATTCTATGGACAAAAATAATCCCGACAGAATCTCTTATTCAAAATGCATCATCAAAAGAGTAATCAAACCGACAGAATGGGCATCCTATGCTACAATGAAGGATTTTATAGTCAATTACATTCCAAAAGGTTACTCCTATCATGATTATCGGATGGCCTGGTATCGCGCATTCCTCTACAGACCATTTGATCATTCATGATTTTTTTACCTTTCATTCAAACTTTCAAGAAGATTTTCCAATTTGGTTCTATGAGTGGTGGCATTCATACGGACCCACAACAGATATTCTACCACCAGCAATACTCAAAGGCTTCAATCCCTACCTACTCAAAGCCAAAGGACTACACTATATCAAGACAGTATAGTTCTACAGAGAATTCAAGGTTCCATGGATTTTCTGTTGGAGTTACAGAGTTACTCAACATTATAGTATTGCCGACAAATTTTCTATGAGTCTCTTCTGAGAATTCAAAATTAAATGGTGGGACAAATTTAATCAAGCTCTCTGTTCGGACACAACAGTTACTGAATTCCTCGCCACCGGCAAAAAACTCCAACATCATATTCAACAAATTGCCAAGCAAACGGATCCTTCTACTACTCCAAAATCCAACTCCAAAACCCGAGTTCAACTCCCAGATGACTCAGATTCAGAAGACGAATTCCAACAGTTCTTACAATTCCAAAAATTTAAGAAGATGCAGAAGCAACTCAACCGTTCCCGGGCAAACTCCACGACATCCTCCACCTCCACCGATCCCATCGGTGGCCAAGATCCCTTTGATATGTAAACAGAGAGAGAGAGAGAGAGAGAGAAGAAAGAAACACTTTTCTGCAGATTCCACCATCAGAAGACAGAAGACAAAGCACTCATCACAAGAAGACAAAATACTGTCACTCATCACAAGACGACAAAAGCAGACAGCATCTCCAGCTCAAAAGCATCACCTGATTCGACAGCATCGCCAGATCAAAAGCAAAAGAAGAAAATGACAACGCACTTATCTTTCCAGATCAAAAGCAAAAGAAAATGACAGCGGAGACTTTACGAAAAGTAGATTCCTTACCTCAAAGAACGTGACGCACTCGCCCAAAAGCAGATGCCTTCAAGAAGGACATCTCATCCCTCAATCATGCAGGACAGCTCATCACCTCCAGAAGCATCCACACTCTCTATAAATCAGAGTCCCCTTCATTCGTCAAATGCAGAGCGAAAATAACAATCAGCAATTAAGCCAGAAATTCCTCAGTCCTCAACCAACCTTCTTCAACTACCATCTTCACCTAAACCTTTCAAACTGTATTCCTACCTTATCCTGTATCCAGTTTCAAAAGACATAGTATCAAGACAAGCCTTGTAAGTTCATATTCCATTTGTAATTTATCTCTTCAAAATAATATTTCATCTTTTGTTAATACTGTGTGGTTGTCGATTAATACTTTCACAACAAGATTGCATTGTGCACCTGTAACTCTTATCAAGAGGAATCACGAGGAAGAAG
>JAVJIF010033734.1:50000-82500 GCA_038442645.1 Agave tequilana | reverse complement strand
TTGGGCCTTAATCGGCTCTTATAAGGCCTAATTCAGGCAAATTGGGGTTGAAGTTCAACTTTTAGTAAACTTCCCAATTAAGACTGGAAACTAGTTTAATTAGTAGTAATTTTATACATGAAACTATGTCATACTACTCCCGGTACTTGAAAATCTCATTTTCTCCTCGTTTGGGCCCTAATCAGCTCTTATAAGGCCTAATTCAGGCCAATCGGGGTTGAAAGTTTGACTTTTAGTAAAACTTCTCAATTAAGACTAGAAACTAGTTTAATTAAAAGTAATTATACATAAAAACTATGTATTACTACTCTCGGCTCTTAAAAACATTGTTTGATCCCTAATCGGCTCTTACAAGGCCTAGCTCAGGCCAATCAGGAATGAAAGTTTGACTTGTGATCAAAATTTCTAATTAACATAAGAAACAAGATTAATTAGTAATAATTGTGCATAGAAACTCTATAATCCACTCTCAGCACTTGAAAACCATGTTTTTCTCCCGTTTAGCCCCATTCAGATCTTATAAGGCCTAGTTCAGGCCAATAAGAACCGAAAGTTTGGGTTTTGGTCAAACTTTCATATTAAGATTAGAAAATAGTTTAATTAGTGGTAATTGCACATAAAAACTATGTAATACTACTCTCGCTCTTGAAAACCTCATTTTTTCCCGTTGGGCCCTAATCAGCTCTTATATTCCCTAATTCAGGCCAATCGAGGCTGAAAGTTTGACTCTAGGTCAAACTTTCCAATTAACACTAGAAACAAAGTTAATTAGTAGTAATTATACATAGAAAATATATAATACCATTCACGTCCCTTGTAAACCTTTTTTTCCTCCAGTTTGGTCCTCATTCGTCTCTTATAAGGCCTAGTTCAGGCCAATCAGGGCTGAAATTTGACTTTTGATAAAAATTCTCAAATAATCCTAAAATAAGTTAAACTAGTTAACACTAGAAACAAGGTTATTTAGTAGTAATTGCATATAGAAACTATGTAATACCACTCAAGGCTCTTGAAAACCATATTTTCCTCTCGTTTGGGTCATGTTCGGCTCTTATAATGCCTAGTTGAGGCCAATTGGAGCTGAAGATTTGACTTTTGGTCAAACTTTCCTATTAAGAATAGAAACAAGTTTAATTAGTAGTAATTTTACATGAAAATATGTAGTACTACTCCCGGCTCGTGAAAAGATGTTTTCTCCCTGTTTGAGCCTTATTCGGCTTTCATAATGCCTAGTTCAAGCCAATCGGGGCTGAAGATTTGAGTTTTTATCAAACTTCCCAATAAAGAATAGAAACAAGTTTAATTAGTAGTAATTATATATAAAAACTATGTAATACTACTCTCGGCTCTTGAAAGCATGTTTTCTCTTTGTTTAAGTCCTATTCTGCCCTTATAATGCTTAGTTCAGGCCAATCGAGCCTGAAAGTTTGACTTTTAGACGAACATCCTGATTAATAGTAGAAACAAGTTTAATTAGTAGTAATTGTATATAAAAACTATGTAATACTACTCCTAGCTCCTAACTATATATTTTTCCCTGTTTAGGTCATATTTGTTGGCCCATAAGGTTACACTCTCCATTTGTTTAGAGTTTTGATGATAACAAACCAAATAGGAGCTATATGGTACTAATTAGTTTGTTAAGATAAGTTTCAGGTTTGTACCATAATTTGGAGGCCATTGCTTAGCTATTGCAAGAAATTCTAGGTTCATGAAGTAAAGAAGGCTTTTTGCACATCAAGGAAGGAACTTAGAAGAGAAGGCTCTAGCAAGGCATAACATGGCTCACGACTTCAAGATTGCTCAAAGATAATTCATTAGAATTGTTTCTAGTTTTATAGTTTTGTTAAAGAATAGTGAATAGGTTTGAAGCTCTATCACACACGTTTTTGCGCACATCTTATTTCAAACAATATTTCCCATAAATATGTAAAAATTATTTTAAATTTAAAGCTTTTCGTTTATAAGCTCAATTTTGGGTATTAGACTTATTTCAAATCAAGACTATGTTGTTTGATTTCAAAACCCTTTCGAAAATCTCCTTTGTTTTTGACCTCTGACCTGAGCCGGTCGACCGACCGGTCGACCATCCCTGTGTCAGGTCAATCCGGTCGACCGACCCAGTCGACCGAGGTTCTGGCAGCAGTGCGTATCCGTGTGCACGTTTCACGGTCGACCGGGGCGGTCGACCGATACCTGCCTGACTGCAAGACCTCTGTTCTCTGTTTGTTTCGGTCGACCGGCCGGTCGACCGCTAGCGGGCAACGGCTCTTATTTTTGAGTTTCGGTCGACCGATATAGCCGTTTGAACAGTAACGGCTATTTTTCTGAGCTGTTTAAATTTTGTCTTTTTCTCACTTAAACATGTTTAAGTTATATGTTTTGGACTTAATACTTCCTAATTGGCCTTAAGTGAGTTTTATCTTCAAACCCTAGCCCTCTACTATAAATAGGGGTGTTTAGGGAGAGGTTCATAACAAAAAAAATTAGCAAAAGTTTCAAAAGTTTAAGGCATTCAAAAGAGCTTTGTTTCTTGGTTTTTGTGCTGAAATTCTCCCTCATTTTCTGAAGTGTTTTCAAGAACTCTCTGATTTCTTTTTCTTTTCTCCTTACACACAAGAGCTTCATTCCTACTCATTGTTCTACAAGGATTTTGTAAGGGAAGAGAGGTTTGCAAAAGAGAAGTTTGTGGTCTTTTGACTACCAAGAGAGAACTTGTACTTGAGATTGTGGAGTTGGGTACTCCGGTGTATTTGTAATATCTTTGTGATAGTGGAAGTAGTTAGCAATCCTTCTGGGGAAGGCGGGGAAGTAGAGCTGGGTGCTCGAACCTCGATAACAATTCTTGGTGTTTGCGTTTGGTTTACTTTCCCTTGCTCTTGCTCTACTTTCATTGCACTTATTACTTGTTCTCTATTGTCATTTCTATATTCACTTGTTTTCATTCATCTTGTCAATCAAAGTCCCATACAACAAGATTGCATTGTGCACCTCCAACTCATATCCAGAGGAATCATGAGGAAGGAGTTCAGAGCCCTTCACGGGGAATCCGACTTCTAGTCTTGTTTTGGGAGATTGTTGCATCATATTTTTAAATTGTGCATTGATTAGCATTATCACCTATTCACCCCCCCTCTAGGTGATTTTCAATTGGTATCAGAGCTTGGACTCTAGGTTTGGCTTAACATCCTTAGAGAGATCCTTAAAATTTGCTAATCAACATTTGCATTCCATCATTCATACACTAGTAAACATGGCCGATAACATCAAAACCCCTCCTAAATTTGATGGACTTAATTTTCCTATTTGGAAGGTTAGGATGACTATTTTCTTGCAATCTTTAGGTAGCTTAGTAGCTAAATCTTTGACCAAACCCTATGTTGTACCCGATAGTGATGAGAGCACATGGACCGACTTTAACTTTAGAGAATATGAGGCTAACTCCAAGGCCCAAAATTTCCTCTTAACCGCCTTGAATGAGGACGACCTTACACGGGTAATTCATTGCCAATCCGCCTATGAGATTTGGCAACATTTGTTGGTCACACACGAGGGGACTTCACAAGTTAAGAGAGCTAAGATAGATCTCTTAAGGTCCCAATATGAATCCTTTAAAATGATTGATGATGAATCCATTGATTGCATGATTACGAGGTTTACTAAAATCACCAATGCTCTTTCTTCTTTAGGTGATGATATTTCAAATGACCAAAAGGTGCGGAAAGTGATTCGGGCTCTTCCTTCATCATGGGAGATAAAGGCCACCACCTTGAAAGAATTGAATGACAAGGATGAAATGGACCTCATTAGTCTCATTGGGAACTTAAAGACCCTGAAATCACCTAGAGGGGGGGTGAATAGGTGATGGCTATATGTAAATGGCACAAATGCAGAATTTAAAAATTCAACTAACACAATTAGCTCAAATAAAAGACTTGCAATAAATGAAGCAATTAAAAGTGCAAGAAAATAAAGGAGTTGAGTTTAGAGAGATTTGAGCAAACGCAAACACGCAGATATGTTTCCGAGGTTCGAGCCACGCTCTACGTCCCCGCCTTCACACTTGAAGGATTTTCACTATTGAAGATCCCACTGGATCACCAATACAAGGACACACTTGTCCTATCTCTCGTGATGCCGCAACACCACCCGGAGCACACTAGCTCGCTTGAGGCCGATGCCTCTACAACTTCACTCAAGAAGAAAATGATCACACTTGATCAAAAATTCGCTCACTTGCACAATCCTAGAACCAATATGTAGATGAAGAATTATGGGATTGTGTAGTGCAAAAGCTAGAGAGAAGTAGAGGTAAAGACTTCAAATGGGTGTCTAGAAATTTAGGGCTTTTGGAGAGAAAATCTTTTCTAAAATGAAAGCCTTTTGAAAACTTGTAAATCCTTTGAAAATCTCTTGTAAATATGTTCTTAATAGTTGTCTAATCATGTTGAAGTGACCACCTATTTATAGGGTTCAAAAACAGCTTCAGAGATTCGTTGGGATCAAATCCCAAAAGAAAAACTGTCAAAAAATATAGCTGTTGGAGTCTGTTAGAACTTCTGACAGCAGCCGGTCGACCGGGCCGGTCGACCGCCAACGGTCAAAAATCTGACCGTTGGGGATCAACGGTCGACCGCCACGGTCGACCCAATCTACCCGAGAGCACTGCAGAGTGCTCGGTCGACCGGGGCGGTCGGCCGACGTACACACATGCACAGCGTGTACGTCGGTCGACCGGGACGGTCGACCGGTTTCTGTCAGTTCTGAAAAATCAGAACTTCCAGAAACCTGAAAACTGGGTTTTGGATTTTGGTCTAGGGTTTGAATGTTTTGGACCTTGTAAAACATAGAGTATGAGCATATGTCATAACTCTATCATGTTAAAACATTTTGATAAATACCCTTTTGATAAAATCTTGTTTTGTCCAAAAATTGTTTTTCCAAAAATATTGTTTTTCCAAAACTTAAAGTTTCTAAAACTTATTTCCAAAAATATGTTAACTTTAAATCTAGATTGAAAATAGAATTTGAAACTCTTTTTGAAGTCATGAACCAAAGTAAGGTGTGTGTAAGTGGTAATCCCATAACTCTACTTCTAACATCTAGGTTTTGACAAAATATCTAAAATAAAGATCAAAATACAAATCTTGGAATTTCTTCATAGTCTTGATCTTGACTTGGTCTTTTCTTCAAAGTCTTGATTCCGAAGCTTCTTATTGTGCTTGGCTTGGGAATGCAAATCTTAAGCGGCATCCAAACTTGTGAGTCTTGATTGTGGAGCCGTCAATTCAACCTGTTTAACCTGAAATTCTTTTAAACAAAACTTGTTAAATATATAACTAGATATGTTTTGTTATCATCAAAATATCCATCAAGATATAGGGCTAATGGCCTTTGGGCCAACAATCTCCCCCTTTTTGATGATGACAAAACATATTTAGTTATCACAAATATTTTGGGTAGAGACTTCAATTGAAGCTCCCCCTCAACACATGCATATAATAAGAATCATACTCAGGCATGGACAAATCTCAAAAGAAATGGTGGGTGATAATCCACAATACATCCACAACACATATATCCATGCTAGATAAAAATACTCATGTCATAAAATAGAAATGAAACACACATGTCCACAAAGCATAACCAACATAAACAAGTACATGTCCACACAAACATAAATACAAGATAAAGATGTCCAACAACAGAAAATACTACAAAATATAAGTACACAAAATATGGAGTCTCTCTCAACAATACATCCACAACACATATATCCATGCTAGATAAAAATACTCATGTCATAAAATAGAAATGAAACACACATGTCCACAAAGCATAACCAACATAAATAAGTACATGTCCACACAAACATAAATACAAGATAAAGATGTCCAACAACAGAAAATACTACAAAATATAAGTACACAAAATATGGAGTCTCTCTCAACAAATAACTCTCCCCCTTTTTGACATCATCAAATAAAGGGGAGGTCACTCTCATCACTTGGCACCACCAGCATCGTCGCCCTCATCGCCGTCATCATCTTCGTCGTCCTCTGATGAGCTCTCCACAGTAGTGCCTTCAGCCATGGTCTTATCACCATCATCGTCTTCCTCTGAAGAAGAAGAAGAAGAAGAAGAAGTAGCTGCCTCCTCTGGATCAACGCCGATCACCTTTGGCAGAGGAGGGGGAACAGAACAAGGAGCTCTGGTAGGAAATGGAGGGCCGGTGGAGGGAAGGGGACGAGCAATGGAAGTGGGATCAGGAACAAACATGTCGAATTTCGTAAAGAGTGCCTCAAATTGCGTATCCATGAATCTCATGGAGTCAGCAAAATAGGACATATCGTTACGAATTCCTCGGATCTGTGAGTTCATCTCCTCACGGGAAGCGGCCTCTTGTTGGAAACGGGCGTCCATCTCCGTACGAAAAGCTGCCTCTCGCTGCTCAATCCAGGACTGGTGCTCCTGAATCTGAGAAGAAATCATGGCCTGAAAATCTGAAGGTAAAATAGGGGCAGAGGCAAATGATGTCCCTGGGGCCGAAGAAGATCCTGGAGCAGCAGGAGGAACAAGAGGTTGCTCAGGAGCGTGACGACGCAACTGGGCTTCCATCCTCTTCAGGAGAATGCCGTCAATGTCTATTTAAGGATCATCAGAAGTCTCAGAAGAAAGATCGAAGCCTAGAGTTTTGAGAAGACGGGTGATAAGCATGCCATAGGGTAAACCCCTACCGGACATGCGAATCTGGTCGGATGCCATGTGGGTAGCAATGAGACGGGGAATATTTATCTTAATGCCTCGCAAAAGGCTATTATAATCAAAGGCACAGCACCCCTAGCATGGCTATATTCACCAGATTTAAGGACAATGTTATAAAAAATAATCTTGGCTAGGACTTGGGAAGTGAGAGTGAACCTGCTCACAACTTCGTTCCTGACCAAGCCGGGGTTGTCATCCCCGTGAATCACAGTGGATGCGGTGAGTGCAGACTCACCGTCCGGAAATTCAAAATCATGAAGGTCAGATGAATATACATCAGCTCCACCAGGGGAGAGATGTAGGATATCAGCGAACTGACCAATGTTTAGGTCAATGTCCCTGCCTAGGACTCTAGAGAAGATCCGGTTTCCATCAAAAGAAAAATTAGCATAGAAATAAGGCACGAGGGATGTATAAACTTGTTCTTTAATGGTTAAGAACTTGTTTAAGGAGTTGTTCTGCAAAATACGGGGGATATCAAGATGTTCAAAGTCTTGAATAACTACATATCTCCCTGAAATAATGTTCCTCTTGGAAAGATTGATAAAACGATTTCCAGCAAGCTCATTTATAAAAGTTCTTTTAGGTTTAGGAGTGTGGGAAGAAGTATGAGCTACTGATTTGCCTTTCTCAGTCCTAGTCCTTTTAGATGTAGACATATTTTTGAAGAAAAAGATGATTTTTAGGTCAAATAAGTTAGGGCTTGATCTAGAGAACTTAGAAACCTAAAATCTTTGACAAAAAGAAGATGATCCTAAAGCTAGATATAAAGAACAGTAGGAAAAATCAAATTTTTACCTGGAAGATGAAGAACAAAACCCTAATCAGAGAAAACCTGAAATTCTTCGAATTCTGCGGAGAAGAAGTCCTGAAAACGAAGATCCAGCACCTAAAGATGGAATCTGAAGTGGGTTTGGAAGGAATTTGAAAAAGATTGAGAGATTGGAGAGTTAGAGAAAATTTTGGAGAAAGAGGGAAGATGGGTTCGTCGGCTGTGAGAGTGAGAGAGAGAGAGAAAAAGTCAAATAAATAGCAGTTTTAGGGCTGAATACGATGAACGGTCGACCGGTCGGTCGACCGATAAAACCCGAGAGCTCTGTAATTTCAGAGCGGTCGACCGGTCGGTCGACCCAAGGATCCCGAGAGCTCTGCAGACTTGCAGCGGTCGACCGGATCTAAGGTCGGTCGACCGATGGCAGATAAAAAATAAAGGCAATTTATTTCAGGCAAACTCGGTCGACTATTTCCGGTCGACCGGCTTTGCCTGAAAGACAGTTCTGCAGCATCAGCCAGAAGGAAAAATTTAAAATAAAATTTTAATTAAATACAAGGATGATATAATTATACACACAACATGTTTTAATCTTTATTAGGTCAACTTATCAACCAAAATTACATACAAGACATTTTATTTTAATTTTTCATATATAATACAAAGTTTTTAGAGATGTTGAAGCCGAATACCCAGTGACGGGTTCTGAACTTCATCCTCTTGATTCCTCTTGAATGAGTTGAGGTGCGCAATTGCCATCTCTAAGGTATTTGCTCAAATATGAAATTTTTACAAAATTTATTTCTTAGTTTTGAAAATACAATGTGTATATATATAAATAAGCTAGTCTAGGCATGACATGTGGACATACAATGGACATGGTATAAAAGATATTAAAACATGGCATATACACAAACATGGTAGAGATGTAGGTTTACACTAATATATATCAATGTAGCATAAAAGTAAACTAACAATTCTATGCAATTGTATATATATACACAAAAAAACTTTTAAATGGAGAAGTTACCGAACATGGGCAATCTCCAAAAATAGGTGCCTCCATGATAGCGATGCAAATGCGATGTGTTCTTTGAGCTTAGTTGCATCCACCACCCGGGCACCGTCTCCCCCTAAGTCTTGGAGGAAGAAGATCCACCTGTTTCATCTAAAATTGGTGGGTCTTTTGGTACCCATACTTTCTTGGGTCCTATTGGGTTAGTACCGGGGCGAACCCAAACATGTTTATTTGGCACATTATTTTTAGCAAAACAAAACTTTTCTAAATGGCCTTTGCGGCCACAATGCGTGCAAATGTAAATTCTACCACTACCATACATGTATGCATGTTTATGTGTGTGTGCATGTTTCCGTGCATGTACATGGTGAGTGTGTTTCCCTTGGGTTACTCCCTTAGGAAATCTAGATGCAAATTTAGTTAGATCAAAGGCACACTTTTTAAGAGTTGAATCTAAAACATCAACTCGTTTTTGCATTTCCACAAAATCATTTTTATTACATGATGCAATAGGAGTTTTACCTTTACAAGCTAGTTTGTATTTTTCAAAGTCAATTTTTATTTTCTTAAATGCACAAGATAAATCATTTTTCTCTTTTTCAATGATATTAATTTTATCTTTTAAAGACTCATTTTCCCTTTTTAGTTTCTTGTTATGAGATTGAGAAATCTCATACCTATGTTGTAGTTCTTCGAAAAATTGAGCTAACTCATCCATAGTCAACTCATCCTCATCCAAAGTGTTATCGATTGTTACCTTCGAAGCATCGTCTCCATGTGCCATGAAGCACATGTGTGCGGCGTCGTTCTCCTCTTCGGAATCCGACTCCGTGTCATCCCACGTGGCCACCATAGCTTTCTTCTTCTTATGGCCGTTCTTGGAGGTTGTGGCTTGGAGAGCGGGGCAATCCGCAATAAGGTGTCCGATCTTCTTGCAATGGAAGCAAGGACCGGGTTCTTCTCTTTCTTCTCATATCTTCCTTGAGGTTTCCCTCTCCGGAAGTTGCTTTGCCTCCCCTTCCTGTAAAACATTTTGCCTACCTTCCGGATAAGCATGGCAAAGTCCTCATCGCAATCCTCCGATGAGTCGTCCTCTTCAATAGTGGTTGGAGTGGCTTTGAAGGCGATTGTTTTCTTTTTGGGTGCCTCCCTTTCTTCTCTTACCTTCATCTCCATCTCATGGGTTTTGAGATTACCGATGAAGCCGGAGAAGTCCATCTCTTCCCGATCGTTAAGCTCCTTGAGGGTAGTCGCCTTGACTTCCCAAGCTTTGGGAAGAGCTCTAATGACCTTGCGTATCTTTTGGTCATTGTCGATCGTGTCACCTAGAGAAGATAAAGCATTAGTGATCTTGGTGAAACGAGTGAGCATGTCATCAATACTTTCACTTTCAAGCATATAAAAATTCTCATATTGAGAACGAAGCAAGTCAATCTTGGATCTTTTGACTTGTGACGTTCCCTCATGAGTCACAATTAAAACATTCCATACTTCATATGCAGATTTACAGTTAATAATGCGTGAGAGGTCATCTTCATTAAGGGCTTGGGTTAAAGCATATTGAGCCCTAGCATTAGCCTCATAGTCCTTGGTAGTGTCCTCGGACCATGATCTCTCATCGGTGAGAGGCTCTACAAATTCTTTAGTTATGGCCCTAGCTACTCTAACTCCTAGGGACTTAAGGAAGAGGTTCATCTTGACCTTCCATATGGGAAAGTTCAAGCCATCAAACTTGGGTGGGGACTTGATGCTAGAAAAGTCAAGGGATGCCATGGATATAAATGAATGCACAAACAAATATAGATGCAACAAATATATAGCCAAATGCAAGGATCTCCCTAAGGTGGTTAAACCAAATAGTAGGGTTAGGCTCTGATACCAATTGAAATCACCTAGAGGGGGGTTGAATAGGTGATGGCTATATGTAAATGGCACAAATGCGGAATTTAAAAATTCAACTAACACAATTAGCTCAAATAAAAGACTTGCAATAAATGAAGCAATTAAAAGTGCAAGAAAAATAAAGGAGTTGAGTTTAGAGAGATTTGAGCAAACACAAACACGCAGATATGTTTCCGAGGTTCGAGCCACGCTCTACGTCCCCGCCTTCACACTTGAAGGATTTCCACTATTGAAGATCCCACTGGATCACCAATACAAGGACACACTTGTCCTATCTCTCGTGATGCCTGTTGGGTCCCGCTCTTATACCAAATGTAGGATCTATAATCAAATCAACACAACACTTGACAGGAAGGATTAATAGTTAAGCAAATAAGTAAACTTGCAAGTAAAGAAAACAAATCTCAGAAATTGACAAACGCAAACAAAGAGATTTATCTTGGTTCAGTCCTTGTGACCTACATCCAGTCCCCAAGCCACCCGCTTGAGATTTTCCTTTAACCTTGATCTTGCCACCCAAAATCATTACAACATGTACACCACTTGTCGAATCCCCTTCTCCAAATGTGTACACCTTCTCTTCCACTAAGAGAACACCTTTTACCTTTATACAACTACCTCTTCAACCAAGAAGCCTCCCGTGTACAATGGTCACCTTGTACAACTTGCCTCTTCAACCAAGAAGCCTCCCGTGTACAAATGAACACTTTGAGAATTTACAACTCTTTTCCTATAGCCTTGGTACAGATGTGTATGTGGACAAGGTACTGTATAGGAAAAATGAACTTCAGAGAACTTCACTAATGGAATTGTCTTTTGGTGAAGAACAGAAGTTAGGAAATCAGTTTTCAGGTTTTTCTGGAATTTGGCTTTGGAAAACTGAATGAAAATCTTGTTTGTCTTAACCTTTGGCCTTAGGAATAACTTCCCTATTTATAGCTGTAGACTAGGGTTAGTTAGGGTAGTTATGGGACCAATTCAGATGATATGGACGTTGGAAAACGTTGCCAAAAGGTTCAGATAAAAGAAACTGTCCAACAGTCAGAACTGCCTATTAGTCAACTTGCTTTTTGAGTTAGTCGACTAACTTAGGCAAAATTCCTTCTATTAGTCGACTAGATTTAGCTATTAGTCGACTAGGTCAGCGGCCGTTGGAAGAACAGTTTCAGAATAACTACTTCAAGTCGACTGAGTCAAGGGATTAGTCGACTAGGTGTTTTCTATAAGTCGACTAGAAAATGGATTAGTCGACTTGGTTACTGTTTGGTCGACTAATTTGACAAACAGAGAGTTGGTCTGTTTCAGGACACAAAACTTAGTCGACTTGGACTTTGGGTAAGTCGACTAGAGTGTTTATTAGTCGACTATATTGGGACATCAAGTCGACTAACAGGACACTAAAGTGTTGGTTTGTATCAAGGCTTTTACATGCTATATCTTCTTTACAAACCACAACATCTCAACCCTCTTTGGCACAACTTGATCATGTCGGACTCTTGATTCGTCATGTGTAGAGCTCCAAATGAATTTGATCGTCACGAACGTCTTCATCGAAATAGGTTCCAACATTCTCCCCCTTTTTGATGACGACGTTTTGTGTGTGCATGTCCTTCCCCTGTAAAAAATATGTTATCTTTTCCTCCCCCTGCAGAAATGTGTTATAACAGATATAAAAATATTTTGTTCTCCCCCTGCAACAAATATATTAGTACATATATATAAAATAACTTTTATATGGTACCTGTAAAATAAACGTTAGTTGGTACCAAATATAAAAGATCATATCTAACCTTTAGGACTCCAAATCCATTTAGAATTTGGTTTCCACCTGTTAGTATATACATAATTGCAAGAATCACATATATCATGCATGTATGAAGCAATATATGTATTTTTATCATAAACATTTAAGTTCTTTGGAATCCATATAAACTTACTTTTCTTAGTCTTAATTTTTACAAAATGACTATATGGATTACTGAAACATGAAGATTTTGCAATATAACCAATACCATGTTTATCATGTGACAATTTCTGAAAAGATAATAAAGCATTCAAATTTTCTTTTCCTTTATTAAACTTAGTCACATTTTGCAAAAGATCTTCATATTTATTTCTGAAAACTATCATGTCTTTGTCCAATATAGAAATCCTATCATTTAAAGACTTAGTTTCCATTTTCAGAAAAATGTTTTCTTTTATAAACTTCTCATTTTCAGTTTTCAAAGATGATATGATTTTTTCAGTTTCATCTTGTTGAGAATTTATAGAAGAACATTGTAATGCATAAACAGAATTTTCCTGTAAAAGTTTCTCATTTTCTTTTAACAAAAATCTGTTTTTCAGTTTTTCATTTTTCAGATCAAGAAATAATTCATTAAATGCATCAGAGAGTTCAGAAAACGATACCTCTTCATCTTCTATGGCCATGTAACATAAGTTAACATGTTCAGTGGATTCTTCTTCATCGGAAGATGAGGAATCACTATGTTCTGAAAATGCTTCGTAGTTCTTCTTCTTTCTGAACTTCTTACTCTTGTACTTTTCTTTCTTCTTGAGTAAAGGACAGTCCATCTTCATATGTCCTGGTTTATCACAATTGAAACATTTAAATTTACCTTTCTTAAGAAATTTTCTGAACTTCTTTGAAAGCATTGCCATCTCCTCTTCGTCATCATTGTCCGTGTCGGAAGATGCATGGAAGGCGAGTTCTTTCTTCTTTGAACGGTGTTGTCGTTCTTGGTCTTTCTTCCTTTCTTCTAACTGCACTTCGTATGCCATTAGATTACCGATTAGGTTTTCTAATGTCATAGTTGAGAGATCATTCGCCTCTTCAATGGCGGTTGTCTTCTTCTCCCATTCCGGTGTGAGTGCACGAAGGATCTTTCGAACTCTTTCGACTTGGGTGTAGTCCTTTCCAAGGGATGCAAGTGTATTGGTGATGTCGGTGAATCTTGTAACCATTTCAGATATGGTTTCATTCTCCTCCATTTTAAATAACTCAAACCTGTGGACAAGAACAGATATTTTAGATTCCTTAACTTTACTAGTGCCTTCGTGTGTTACCTGAAGAGTATGCCATATTTGATGTGCAGAAGTTGTTGTTGAGACTCGGTTGAACTCTTCTTTGGTAAGGGCACAGAATAGAGCATTCATTGCTTTTGCGTCAAGGTTCGCATTCTTCTTTTGATCTTCACTCCAAGCGTTGTAGTTGGTTGTAGGCTTGGTGTATGTTGCTTCTACGATGTTCCAAAGGTCGTAGTTGAGTGACTGCAAGTAGATCTTCATTCTACACTTCCAATAGTTGTAGTTGGTTCCGTCAAATAGCGGTGGACGTTGTGTAGAATGTCCTTCCTTAAATTGGGATGATGAAAACTCTGTTGCCATCCTTGTTGTTGACTTGTACCCGAGCTTGTATGCTGGTTCAGGGTATGCAGGGCTCTGATACCAATGTTGGGTCCCGCTCTTATACCAAATGTAGGATCTATAATCAAATCAACACAACACTTGACAGGAAGGATTAATAGTTAAGCAAATAAGTAAACTTGCAAGTAAAGAAAACAAATCTCAGAAATTGACAAACGCAAACAAAGAGATTTATCCTGGTTCGGTCCTTGTGACCTACATCCAGTCCCCAAGCCACCCGCTTGAGATTTTCCTTTAACCTTGATCTTGCCACCCAAAATCAATACAACATGTACACCACTTGTCGAATCCCCTTCTTCAAATGTGTACACCTTCTCTTCCACCAAGAGAACACCTTTTACCTTTGTACAACTACCTCTTCAACCAAGAAGCCTCCCGTGTACAAATGAACACTTTGAGAATTTACAACTCTTTTCCTATAGCCTTGGTATAGATGTGTATGTGGACAAGGTACTGTATAGGAAAAATGAACTTCAGAGAACTTCACTAATGGAATTGTCTTTTGGTGAAGAACAGAAGTTAGGAAATCAATTTTCAGGTTTTTCTGGAATTTGGCTTTGGAAAACTGAATGAAAATCTTGTTTGTCTTAACCTTTGACCTTAGGAATAACTTCCCTATTTATAGCTGTAGACTAGGGTTAGTTAGGGTAGTTATGGGACCAATTCAGATGATATGGACGTTGGAAAACGTTGCCAAAAGGTTCAGATAACAGAAACTGTCCAACAGTCAGAACTGCCTATTAGTCGACTTGCTTTTTGAGTTAGTCGACTAACTTAGGCAAAATTCCTTCTATTAGTCGACTAGATTTAGCTATTAGTCGACTAGGTCAGTGGCCGTTGGAAGAACAGTTTCAGAATAACTACTTCAAGTCGACTGCAACTACCTTATAGTCGACTGAGTCAAGGGATTAGTCGACTAGGTGTTTTCTATAAGTCGACTAGAAAATGGATTAGTTGACTTGGTTACTGTTTGGTCGACTAATTTGACAAACAGAGAGTTGGTCTGTTTCAGGACACAAAACTTAGTCGACTTGGACTTTGGGTAAGTCGACTAGAGTGTTTATTAGTCGACTATATTGGGACATCAAGTCGACTAACAGGACACTAAAGTGTTGGTTTGTATCAAGGCTTTTACATGCTATATCTTCCTTACAAACCACAACATCTCAACCCTCTTTGGCACAACTTGATCATGTCGGACTCTTGATTCGTCATGTGTAGAGCTCCAAATGAATTTGATCGTCACGAATGTCTTCATCGAAATAGGTTCCAACAATGCCGCAACACCACCCGGAGCACACTAGCTCGCTTGAGGCCGATGCCTCTACAACTTCACTCAAGAAGAAAATGATCACACTTGATCAAAAATTGGCTCACTTGCACAATCCTAGAACCAATATGTAGATGAAGAATTATGGGATTGTGTAGTGCAAAAGCTAGAGAGAAGTAGAGGTAAAGACTTCAAATGGGTGTCTAGAAATTTAGGGCTTTTGGAGAGAAAATCTTTTCTAAAATGAAAGCCTTTTGAAAACTTGTAAATCCTTTGAAAATCTCTTGTAAATATGTTCTTAATAGTTGTCTAATCATGTTGAAGTGACCTCCTATTTATAGGGGTCAAAAACAGCTTCAGAGATTCGTTGGGATCAAATCCCAAAAGAAAAACTGTCAGAAAATATAGCTGTTGGAGTCTGTCAGAACTTCTGACAGCAGCCGGTCGACCGGCCCGGTCGACCGCCAACGGTCAAAAATTTGACCGTTGGGGATCAACGGTCGACCGCCACGGTCGACCCAATCTACCCGAGAGCACTGCAGAGTGCTCGGTCGACCGGGGCGGTCGGCCGACGTACACACATGCACAGCGTGTACGTCGATCGACCGGGACGGTCGACCGATTTCTGTCAGTTCTGAAAAATCAGAACTTCCAGAAACCTAAAAACTGGGTTTTGGATTTTGGTCTAGGGTTTGAATGTTTTGGACCTTGTAAAACATAGAGTATGAGCATATGTCATAACTCTATCATGTTAAAACATTTTGATAAATACCCTTTTGATAAAATCTTGTTTTGTCCAAAAATTGTTTTTCCAAAAATATTGTTTTTCCAAAACTTAAAGTTTCTAAAACTTATTTCCAAAAATATGTTAACTTTAAATCTAGATTGAAAATAGAATTTGAAACTCTTTTTGAAGTCATGAACCAAAGTAAGGTGTGTGTAAGTGGTAATCCCATAACTCTACTTCTAACATCTAGGTTTTGACAAAATATCTAAAATAAAGATCAAAATACAAATCTTGGAATTTCTTCATAGTCTTGATCTTGACTTGGTCTTTTCTTCAAAGTCTTGATTCCGAAGCTTCTTATTGTGCTTGGCTTGGGAATGCAAATCTTAAGCGGCATCCAAACTTGTGAGTCTTGATTGTGGAGCCGTCAATTCAACCTGTTTAACCTGAAATTCTTTTAAACAAAACTTGTTAAATATATAACTAGATATGTTTTGTTATCATCAAAATATCCATCAAGATATAGGGCTAATGGCCTTTGGGCCAACAGACCCATGAGATGGAAAAGAAAGTAAGAGAAGAAGCCGCTCCGCTAAAGAAGAAATCCATTGCTTTCAAGTCTTCATCCACCCTTGATGACGATGAAGAAGATGAAGAAGAAGATGAGGAGCTCTCCCTTCTTGTGCGAAATGTCAAAAGGATGTACCGGAAGAACAAGCTCAACTTCCGAAGGAAATTTGAAGGCAAAGAGGAGAGAAGAATTATTTGCTACAATTGCCGAAAGCCCGGACATATCATGGCGGATTGCCCGGAATTCAAGAAGAAGATGACTTCCTCCTTCAAGCCAAAGAAGCCGGTTGAAAAGAAAGCCTATAAAGCCACATGGGATTCGGAAAGCGAATCCGAAGACGAGGTGGACCAAGCGAACATGTGTTTCATGGTAAACACACCAAAGGTAACCCCTCAACCTCTTGATGATGAAGAAGATGAATTAAGTAAAGAGGTGCTTGTACATGCTTTTGTTGAGCTTTCGAAAACATATGATAATAAAAAGGTAGAATGCTCAAAATTGGAAAAAGAAGTTGCTTTGCTTAAAAATCAACTTGCTATTATCACTAGAGAAAAAGATGAAATTTCTTCAAATCTTATTTCTACTCAAAATGAATTTAGTGCTTACAAAGTTGCATGTAAAGCAAAATTTCCTAAGATTGATGAAAAAGAAATTTCTTCTTTAAAAACTAAAATGGTTGATTTTGAAAAGGTTTTGAAAGATTGTGCTTTTAACACAAAGAAACTTGAAGAAAAGTTTTCAAAAAAGCACACTTCTCATATTAAAGATTCTCATGTTAAGATTCCTCATGCTCACACTACACACCACACTCATGCTAAACCCACACATGCTCACAAATCTCACACTCACTATGCTTTTAAATATGGTAGAGTGTATAGATGCACATATTGTGGTAAGAATGGACATTTGGCTAAGTTTTGCTATGACCAAGTAAATAGATCAAATAATCTTGTTTGGGTTCATGGAACTAACTCTTTAGGACCCAAGAAAATGTGGGTACCAAAATCAAGTCCTAAATTATTTGATGTAGGTACATACCAAGGCTCCAAGACGTAGGGAGCGGTGGTACCTTGATAGTGGTTGTTCAAGACACATGACATGGGACATCAACAACTTTACAACCCTATCAAGGTACATGGAAGGTGGCACCGTCACCTTCGGGGATGACTCCAAGGGCACTATCATTGGTATAGGTAACATTCAAATTGGTGCATCTCCTATTATAGAAAATGTTGTTCTTGTAAATGGTTTGAAACATAATTTGCTTAGCATTAGTCAACTTTGTGACCGTGGACTTAAAGTTATTTTTGATGATTCTTCTTGTAAGATTTTTGATGTTAAATCCAATGATTGCATTCTTACCGGTTTTCGTGATAGCAATGTTTATATCATTGACATGCTTAATTTGGATTGTTCTACTAAATGCTTGAATGCTTTTGATAAAAATTCTTGGCTTTGGCATAGAAGATTAGGACATGCATCTTTTGACCATCTTTCTAGGATTAATTCAAAGGAATTGGTGAAGGGTATTCCTTACTTGAAGTTTGAGAAAGACCGCATTTGTGGTGCGTGCCAACTTGGGAAACAAACCAAGTCTTCCTTCAAACCAATCAAGGATATCATGTCAACTTGGCCTTTAGAATTAATTCATATGGATCTTTTTGGACCTACTAAAACTAAGAGTTTAAATGGTAGTAGATATGCATATGTTTTAGTTGATGATTTTTCCCGTTTCACTTGGGTTTTCTTTTTGGAACACAAAGATCAAACTTTTTCTCATTTCAAAGTTTTTCGAAAAAGGGTTGAAAAAGAAAAAGGTTTTTCGATTTTGAAAATAAGGAGTGATAGAGGTGGTGAGTTTGTTAACCAACTCTTCATGACTTATTGTGATGAAAAGGGAATCAAGCATGAAATGTCTTGTCCTAGGACTCCACAACAAAATGGAGTTGTAGAAAGGAAAAATAGAACACTTCAAGAGATGGCTAGGACAATGATAAGTGAATATGACCTCCCTCAATATTTATGGCCCGAGGCCGTAAACACCGCATGCTATATTTCAAATCGTATTTATTTGTGTAAGAATTCTTCCAAAACATCTTTTGAAATGTATAATTCTAGAAAACCAAATGTTGCATATTTCAAAGTTTTTGGATGTAAGTGTTTTGTTTTGAATACTAAAGATAACTTGGGTAAATTTGATGCTAAGGCTTATGAAGCAATCTTTGTTGGATATTCTACAACTAGTAAAGCTTATAGAGTATTCAATAGATCTTCACTTACCATTGAAGAATCCATGCATGTTAAATTTGAAGAATCTAATGTGGTTGTTGAGAATGTTGTAGAGATTGACCCATTAGGTGAAGACATGGAGAGACTATCCTTGAAGGACTCACCCGCTCAAGAAGATAAGCAAGAATCCATTGGTGATGTTCTAGAGGATAAAGAGGAAGGCTCTCAACTGCTTCCTAAAGCTTGGAGATATGCTACAAATCATCCCAAGGAGCTCATCTTAGGTGATGCATCTAAAGGGGTAACAACTCGCTCCAAACTCCATGACTTATGTGGTAACTTTGCTTTCATTTCTCATTTTGAACCCAAAATCATCCTCGAAGCCGAGGCGGACTCATATTGGTTGCTAGCCATGCAAGAGGAACTCAATCAATTTGAGCGCAACCAAGTTTGGCACCTTGTTCCTAGGCCCCACGATAGACCAATAATTGGTACTAAGTGGATCTTTAGAAACAAGATGGATGAGTCCGGTAATGTCATTAGGAATGAAGCTAGGTTAGTGGCCCAAGGTTACACTCAAGTTGAGGGAATTGACTTTGAGGAGACCTTTGCACCCGTAGCACGGCTTGAAGCCATACGAATGACACTAGCTTTTGCATCTTTTAAAAATTTTAAACTTTTTCAAATGGATGTGAAAAGTGCATTTTTGAATGGTTTTATAAATGAAGAAGTTTATGTTGCTCAACCTCCCGGTTTTATTGATCATGTTCATCCCGATTTTGTTTTTAAACTTGATAAAGCTTTGTATGGATTGAAACAAGCTCCAAGAGCTTGGTATGAAAGGCTTTCTAGTTTTCTCATTTCAAATGATTTTGTTAAAGGCAAAGTAGACACAACTCTTTTTACTAAGCATGTTGATAATGACATCTTAATTGTGCAAATTTATGTTGATGATATAATTTTTGGTTCCACTAATGAGTTTTTATGCAAGGAGTTTGAAAAGGTCATGCAATGTGAATTTGAAATGTCTTCCATGGGCGAATTGAATTTCTTTCTTGGACTCCAAATTAAGCAATTGCAAGATGGGAACTTCATATGTCAAGCCAAATACGCAAAGGAACTCGTAAAGAAGTTTGGACTTGAAGACTCTAAAGCTTGCAACACTCCCATGGCAACTACAACCAAGCTTGATAAGGATGACCAAGGTAAAAATGTTGATATTAAATTTTTTAGAAGCATGATAGGTAGTCTTTTGTATTTGACGGCTAGTAGGCCGGACATCATGTTTAGTGTGTGTCTTTGTGCTAGATTTCAATCGTGTCCTAAGGAGTCCCATCTTATTGCGGTAAAACGCATTATTCGTTATATTAAGGGCACAATTGGAATGGGTCTATGGTATCCGAAAACCGGAGATTTCTCAATGACGAGTTATTCGGATGCCGACTATGCGGGTTGTAGAGTAGATAGAAAGAGTACTAGTAGGACATGTCAATTTCTTGGTAATTGTCTTGTTTCATGGTCCTCTAGGAAACAAAATTTCGTAGATCTCTCAACCGCCGAGGCGGAGTATGTTGCCGCGGGGGCTTGTTGTGCACAAGTCCTTTGGATGAAACATACTCTCCTTGATTATGATTTGCATTATAACCATATAAAAATATTTTGTGATAATACTAGTACTATACATATGACAAAGAATGCAAATCAACATAGTAACACCAAGCACATTGAGATTAGATATCACTTTCTTAGAGATCATTTTGAGAAAGGAGATATAGATATTGATTATGTTTCTACGGATTTGCAACTAGCCGATATTTTCACTAAACCTCTTGATTTTGCTAGATTCTCTTTCATTTGTGGTGAACTTAATGTTTGTGTTATTGAATAAAAATGTTTTCATAACCCTTTTCATGTATGACAAAAAGGGGGAGAATGAGTTTTTATGATAGAAATATAAGTTCATATGGTTTTGGTTCCATATGAGTTTATATAGTTTTTAAGTTTTTGATATGTTTTCATGAATTCTTTTTTTTTAGTTGAAGTAGTTTTCATGAATTCTTGTTTTTTAAGTTGAAGTAGTGATTTTGTTTTTGCAAGCATATTTCATGATTTTTTTTTAATCATATGGTTTTTGTTTGATAGTCTTTGCTTGCACCTTACATTGTTTATGATAGCATAATTTGAGGGGGAGCTTGAAATCACCTAGAGGGGGGGGTGAATAGGTGATGGCTATATGTAAATGGTCCCAAATGCGGAATTTAAAAATTAACTAACACAATAAGCTCAAATGAAAGACTTGCAATAAATGAAGCAATCAACAGTGCAAGAATTAAGGAGTTTAGAGTTTAGAGATATTTTTTTGGGTGCCTCCCTTTCTTCTCTTACCTTCATCTCCATCTCATGGGTTTTGAGATTACCGATGAAGCCGGAGAAGTCCATCTCTTCTTTGTCGTTTAGCTCCTTGAGAGTTGTAGCCTTGACTTCCCAAGCTTTGGGAAGAGCCCGAATGACTTTGCGAATCTTTTGGTCATTGTCGATCTTGTCTCCTAAAGAAGATAAAGCGTTAGTGATCTTAGTAAAATGAGTGAGCATGTCATCAATGCTCTCATTTTCAAACATATAAAAGTTCTCATATTGAGAACGTAGCAAGTCAATTTTGGCTCTTTTGACTTGTGACGTTCCCTCATGAGTCACAATTAGAATGTTCCAAACCTCAAATGCGTATTTACAATTTATGATGCGTGATAAATTATCCTCATTTAATGCTTGGGTTAATGCATATTGGGCTCTAGCATTAGCTTCATAATCCTTGGAGGTGTCCTCGGACCATGAGCTCTCATCGGTGGTAGGTTCAATGAAATCTTTGGTTATGGCCCTAGCTACTCTAACTCCTAGGGACTTAAGGAAAAGGTTCATTTTGACCCTCCAAATAGGGAAGTTCAAACCATCAAACTTGGGTGGGGACTTGATGCTAGAAAAGTCGAGTGAAGCCATGAATGCACAATAAGTATGAGTATAACAAATGAATGCAACAAATGAATATAGCCAAATAAGGATCTCCCTAAGGTTGTTAGACCAAAAATGTAGGGTTAGGCTCTGATATCAATTGAAATCACCTAGAGGGGGGGTGAATAGGTGATGGCTATATGTAAATGGTCACAAATGCGGAATTTAAAAATTAACTAGCACAATAAGCTCAAATGAAAGACTTGCAATAAATGAAGCAATCAACAGTGCAAGAATTAAGGAGTTTAGAGTTTAGAGATATTTGAGCAAACGCAAACACGCAGATATGTTTCCGAGGTTCGAGCCACGCTCTACGTCCCCGCCTTCACACTTGAAGGATTTCCACTATTGAGGATCCCACTGGATCACCAATACAAGGACACACTTGTCCCGTCTCTCGTGATGCCGCAACACCACCTTGAGCACACTAGCTCGCCTTGAGGCCGATGCCTCTACAACTTCACTCAAAAGAAGATTGATCACACTTGATCACAAATATGCTCACTTGCACAATCCTAGAACCAAAATGTAGATGTGGAATTATGGGATTGTGTAGTGCAAAAGTTAGAGAGAAGTAGAGGTAAAGACTTCAAGTAGGTGTCTAAAACTTTAGGGCTTTTGGAGAGAAAATCTCTTGTAAAAGGAAGCCTTTTGAAAACTTGTAAATCCTTTGAAAATGATGTGTATATTCTTCTAAAATAGTTGTCATATCAATATGAAGTGACCTCCTATTTATAGGGGCCAAAAACTACACCAGAAATCCGTTGGGATCAAAAAGACAAAAAGAATCTGTCAGAAAAACTAGCTGTTGGAATCTGTCAGAGATTCTGACAGCTACCGGTCGACCGGTCGGTCGACCGCCAACGGTCGAAAATATGACCGTTGGGGGACTTGGGTCGACCGCCCGGTCGACCCAATTTAACCGAGAGCACTGCAGAGTGCTCGGTCGACCGGGTCGGTCGGCTGATACACACATGCACAGAATGTGTGCATCGGTCGACCGTACGGTCGACCGGATGCTGTCAGTTCTGAAAAATCAGAATTGCCAGAATCCAGAAAACTTGGTTTTTGATTATAGGTCTAAGATATAAAGTTTTGGATCTTGTAAACACTAGAGTGTGAGCACATGTCACTACTCTAATAGGTTAAAACATTTTGATAGAAATTCCTTTGATAAAAACTTGTTTTTCCAAATATTATTATTCCAAAATTTAGAGTTTCTAAAACTTATTTCCAAAAACATGTTTATCTTTAACTCTAACTTGGAAATAAAATTTTGAAACTTATTTTGAAGTCTAGAACCAATATAAAAAGTGTGTGTAAGTGTAAATCCCATAACTCTACTTCTATCATCTAGGTTTTGACAAAATATCTAAAATAACAAAAATACAAATACAAATCTTGATGTTCTTCATAAACTTGATCTTTGGCTTGGTCTTCTCTTTACCATCTTGTTCCCAAAGCATCCTATTGTGCTTGGCTTGGGAATGCAAATTTTGGCGAACTCCAAACGTGTGAGTCTTATTTGCGGAGCCGTCAAAAACGACCTTTTAACCTGAAATTCTTGTAAACAAAAACTTGTTAAATACATAACTAGATATGGTTTGTTATCATCAAAATATCCACTAAGATATAGGGCTAATGGCCTTTGGGCCAACAATCTCCCCCTTTTTGATGATGACAAAACATATTTAGTTATCACAAATATTTTGGGTAGAGTCTTCAAGAGAAGCTCCCCCTCAACACATGCATATACTACAAAATCATACTCAGGCATAGTAAAGATCATCATATTTTCATGCCAACAAAAAATACTCATGTCATAGAACAAATACTCATGTCATAGATACGGATAACACATGGGTTCATACATGACATAAATAACAGAGATACATAAAAAGAAAAGCAACATGTCCACAAAGCATAATAGAAGGTACATGTAGAAATAAATACATGTCCAAAGACACAAGTCACATAATGTCAAATACAAAACACAAAATATGTCCAATCACAAAATAACTCTCCCACTAAATAACTCTCCCCCTTTTTGACATCATCAAAAGGGGAGGTCACTCCTCAGCAGCAGCATCACTGTCATCGTCATCGTCATCCTCCTCAGAAGAGGTCCCTGTAGAAGAGGTCCCTGCAGGAGTACCCTCAGCCATCGTCGTATCACCAGCAGCAGCGTCCTCAGCCATCTTCTTATCACCATCATCGTCTTCCTCCTCCGAAGAAGAAGAAGCTACCTCCTCGGGACCAACGCCGAGCACCTTCGGCCGAGGTGGGGGAACTGAAGGAGCTCTGGTAGGAAATGGAGGACCGGTGGAGGGAAGGGGACGAGCAATGGTAGTGGGATCAGGAGTAAACATATCGAATTTCGTAAAGAGCGCCTCAAATTGCGTATCCATGAATCTCATGGAGTCAGCAAAATAGGACATGTCGTTACGAATTCCTTGGATCTGAGTGTTCAACTCCTCACGGGAAGCGGCCTCTTGTTTGAGACGGGCGTCCATCTCCGTACGAAAAGCTGCCTCTCGCTGCTCAATCCAGGACTGGTGTGCCTCGAACTGAGAGCGGACCTCAGAGGATATAGAAGGTAAAACTGGGGCAGAAGCAGATGAAGTGCCTGGGGCCGAAGATGACCCTAGGGCAGATGAACCTGGGACAGCTGGAGGAGCAGGAGGTTGCTCAAGAGCGTGTCTACGCAACTGGGCTTCCATCCTCTTCAAAAGAGAGCCGTCAATATCTACTGTAGGCTCATCGGAATCGATAGAGGAAAGATCAAAATCTAGAGCTTTGAGGATATGGGTAATCACCATGCCATAGGGCAAGGTCCTACCGGACAGACGGATCTGGTCAGAAGCCATATGTGAAGCTATGAGACGGGGAAAATTTATTCTAATGCCTCGCAGAAGGCAATAGATGATCAAGGGCACAGGACCCCTAGCATGGCTGTATTCACCAGATTTGGGGACAATGTTGAAGAAAATAATTTTGGCCAGAACTTGAGAAGTGAGGGTGTATCTACTCACAACTTCGTTCCTAACCAAACCGGGGTTATTATCCCCGTGAATCAATATGGATGCGGTGAGGGAAGACTCACCCTCCGGAAACTCAAAGTCAAGAAGATCAAAGGTGTACACATCAGCACCACCAGTGGGTAGGTGAAGGATTTCAGCAAATTGACTGATGCTAATGTTAATATCCCTACCTAGAACTCTAGTAGTGATACAGTTTCCATCAAAAGAAAAATTGGTATAAAAGTAGGGCACAAGAGGGGTATAGACTTGTTCTCGAATGGTTAAGAACTCGTCTAAGGAATTGTTATGCAAGATGCGGGGGATGTCCAAGTGCTCAAAGTCTTGAATTACAACAAATCTCCCCGAATTGATATTTCTTCTGGAAAGATGGATGAACCGATTTTCAGCAGTTTCATTGATAAAAAGTTTCTTGGGTTTGGGTGTAGATGAAGTGGGTTTAGCAAGAGCTTTCCCCTTCTCAGTCCTAGTCCTCTTTGACATTTTCGAATAAAAATCAGATTTTTAGGTCAACACAAGTTAGGGCACGATCTAGAAAGTTATAGCAACCTAAAATCTTGACAAAAGATATAGATCTAGAAACTAGAAGTGAAGAACAGAGGGAAAAATTTAATTTTTACCTTAACAGTGAAGAACCAAAACCCTAGACTGGAAAATCTTGAATTTCTTCGAATCCAGCGGATGGATGGTCCTGAAATCGAAGATCTGGCACTAGATGGAGGGATTAGAGGTGGGTTTTTAATTGATTTGAAATCGGATGAGAGATTGGAGAGATGGAAAATTTTGGAGGAGAGAAAAGTCGGGTTCCGTCGCCAGCGAGTGAGGAGAGAGAGAGAGAGAAAAGTCAAATAAATAGCAGATCTGGACCCGATTACGATGCCCGGTCGACCGGTCGGTCGACCCAGAAAACCCGAGAGCTCTGTAATCTCAGAGCGGTCGACCGGTCGGTCGACTCGAACAACCCGAGAGTTCTGCAGACTTACTGCGGTCGACCGGGACCTATTTTCGGTCGACCGATAAAACAACAGAAATAAAGTTAATTTATTTCAAGCAAAGTCGGTCGACCGCATCTAGCGTCGGTCGACCGTCTTTGCCTGAAAGGCAGTCTGAAGCAGCAGCCCAAAAAAATTTTTAAAAGAGAATATAATTAAATGTAAGTATGATATATTTAACATACAGGATCAAACATATGTTTTAGTCTTGATTAAGTTAACATATCATCCAAAATTACATACAATCCTTTTTATTTTATTTTTCATATTTTAGACAAAGTTTTAGAGATGTTGAAGCCGAATACCCAGTGACGGGTTCTGAACTTCATCCTCTTGATTCCTCTGGATATGAGTTGAGGTGCGCAATTGCCATCTCTAAGGTATTTGCTTTAAATATGAAATCTTACAAAATTTATTTTTAATTTTGAAATAAAAGGTGTATCGGTATATCATCAAAATTGTACATGTGGACATATAGTAACATAAAAGACATAAAATAACAATAAGCATGGCATGTACACAATCATGATAGAGATGTATAGTTAACATGTATCATTGTAGCATAAAAGTAAACTAACAATTCTATGCAATTGTATACATACACAAAAATCAAAAACTTTTAAATGGAGAAGTTACCGAACATGGGCAATCTCCAAAACTAGGTGCCTCCACGATAGCGATGCAAACTTGATTTGTTCTTTTAGCTTTGTTGCATTCACTACCCGGGCACCGTCTCCCCCTAAGTCTTGGAGGAAGTAGATCCACCTGTTTCATCTAAAATTGGTGGGTCTTTTGGTATCCATATCTTTTTGGGTCCTTTAGGGTTAGTACCGGGACGAATCCAAACATATTTATTATGCACATTATTTTTAGCAAAACAAAACTTTTCTAAATGGCCTTTGCGGCCACAATGCGTGCAAATGTAAATTTTATCACTATCATACATGTATGCATGTTTATGTGTGTGTGTATGTTTCCGTGCATGTACATGGTGTGTATGTTTCCCTTGGGTTACTCCCTTAGGAAATCTAGATGCAAATTTGTTAAGATCAAAAGCACACTTCTTTAAAGTGTTATCCAAATTTTCAACACGTTTTTGAATTTCTACAAATTCATTTTTATTACATGATGCAATAGGGGTTTTACCTTTACAAGCTAGTTTGTATTTTTCAAAATCAATTTTTAGATTCTTAAAAGCCTTAGTTAAATCATCTTTTTCTTTAACTACAATATCCATCTTATTTTTCAAAGCATCATTTTCCTTTTTCAACTTTTTGTTATGAGATTGAGAAATCTCATATCTATATTGTAACTCTTCAAAGAATTGAGCTAACTCATCCATTGTTAACTCATCATCATCTATTGAGTTGTCAAGAGTTACCTTGGTTGCATCCTCCCCATGTGCCATGAAGCACATGTGCGCGGCGTCGTTTTCCTCCTCGGATTCCGACTCCGTGTCATCCCATGTGGCCACCATAGCTTTCTTCTTCTTATGGCCGTTCTTGGAAGTTGTGGCTTGGAGAGCGGGACAATCCGCAATAAGGTGTCCGATCTTCTTGCAATGGAAGCAAGGACCGGGTTCTTCTCTTTTCTTCTCATATCTTCCTTGAGGTTTCCCTCTCCGGAAGTTGCTTTGCCTCCCTTTCCTATAAAACATTTTGCCTACCTTCAATATGAGCATGGCGAAGTCCTCATCGCAATCCTCCGATGAGTCATCCTCTTCAATAGTGGTTGGAGTGGCTTTGAAGGCAATTGTTTTCTTTTTGGGTGCCTCCCTTTCTTCTCTTACCTTCATCTCCATCTCATGGGTTTTGAGATTACCGATGAAGCCGGAGAAGTCCATCTCCTCCTTGTCGTTTAGCTCCTTGAGAGTTGTAGCCTTGACTTCCCAAGCTTTGGGAAGAGCCCGAATGACTTTGCGAATCTTTTGGTCATTGTCGATCTTGTCTCCTAAAGAAGATAAAGCGTTAGTGATCTTAGTAAAATGAGTGAGCATGTCATCAATGCTCTCATTTTCAAACATATAAAAGTTCTCATATTGAGAACGTAGCAAGTCAATTTTGGCTCTTTTGACTTGTGACGTTCCCTCATGAGTCACAATTAGAATGTTCCAAACCTCAAATGCGGATTTACAATTTATGATGCGTGATAAATCATCCTCATTTAATGCTTGGGTTAATGCATATTGGGCTCTAGCATTAGCTTCATAATCCTTGGAGGTGTCCTCGGACCATGAGCTCTCATCGGTGGTAGGTTCAATGAAATCTTTGGTTATGGCCCTAACTACTCTAACTCCTAGGGACTTAAGGAAAAGGTTCATTTTGACCCTCCAAATAGGGAAGTTCAAACCATCAAACTTGGGTGGGGACTTGATGCTAGAAAAGTCGAGTGAAGCCATGAATGCACAATAAGTATGAGTATAACAAATGAATGCAACAAATGAATATAGCCAAATAAGGATCTCCCTAAGGTTGTTAGACCAAAAATGTAGGGTTAGGCTCTGATACCAATTGAAATCACCTAGAGGGGGGGTGAATAGGTGATGGCTATATGTAAATGGTCACAAATGCGGAATTTAAAAATTAACTAACACAATAAGCTCAAATGAAAGACTTGCAATAAATGAAGCAATCAACAGTGCAAGAATTAAGGAGTTTAGAGTTTAGAGATATTTGAGCAAACGCAAACACGCAGATATGTTTCCGAGGTTCGAGCCACGCTCTACGTCCCCGCCTTCACACTTGAAGGATTTCCACTATTGAGGATCCCACTGGATCACCAATACAAGGACACACTTGTCCCGTCTCTCGTGATGCCGCAACACCACCTTGAGCACACTAGCTCGCCTTGAGGCCGATGCCTCTACAACTTCACTCAAAAGAAGATTGATCACACTTGATCACAAATATGCTCACTTGCACAATCCTAGAACCAAAATGTAGATATGGAATTATGGGATTGTGTAGTGCAAAAGCTAGAGAGAAGTAGAGGTAAAGACTTCAAGTAGGTGTCTAAAACTTTAGGGCTTTTGGAGAGAAAATCTCTTGTAAAAGGAAGCCTTTTGAAAACTTGTAAATCCTTTGAAAATGATGTGTATATTCTTCTAAAATAGTTGTCATATCAATATGAAGTGACCTCCTATTTATAGGGGCCAAAAACTACACCAGAAATCCGTTGGGATCAAAAAGACAAAAAGAATCTGTCAGAAAAACTAGCTGTTGGAATCTGTCAGAGATTCTGACAGCTACCGGTCGACCGGTCGGTCGACCGCCAACGGTCGAAAATATGACCGTTGGGGGACTTCGGTCGACCGCCCGGTCGACCCAATTTAACCGAGAGCACTGCAGAGTGCTCGGTCGACCGGGTCGGTCGGCTGATACACACATGCACAGAATGTGTGCATCGGTCGACCGTACGGTCGACCGGAGCTGTCAGTTCTGAAAAATCAGAACTGCCAGAATCCAGAAAACTTGGTTTTTGATTATAGGTCTAAGATATAAAGTTTTGGATCTTGTAAACACTAGAGTGTGAGCACATGTCACTACTCTAATAGGTTAAAACATTTTTGATAGAAATTCCTTTGATAAAAACTTGTTTTTCCAAATATTATTATTCCAAAATTTAGAGTTTCTAAAACTTATTTCCAAAAACATGTTTATCTTTAACTCTAACTTGGAAATAAAATTTTGAAACTTATTTTGAAGTCTAGAACCAATATAAAAAGTGTGTGTAAGTGTAAATCCCATAACTCTACTTCTATCATCTAGGTTTTGACAAAAATATCTAAAATAACAAAAATACAAATACAAATCTTGATGTTCTTCATAAACTTGATCTTTGGCTTGGTCTTCTCTTTACCATCTTGTTCCCAAAGCATCCTATTGTGCTTGGCTTGGGAATGCAAATTTTGGCGAACTCCAAACGTGTGAGTCTTATTTGCGGAGCCGTCAAAAATGACCTTTTAACCTGAAATTCTTGTAAACAAAAACTTGTTAAATACATAACTAGATATGGTTTGTTATCATCAAAATATCCACTAAGATATAGGGCTAATGGCCTTTGGGCCAACAGAGCTTACTCCTCCCCTATATTTTTGCTTATAGCCTATTTGTTTTGTCATCATCAAAAAGGGGGAGATTGTTGGCCCATAAGGTTACACTCTCCATTTGTTTAGAGTTTTGATGATAACAAACCAAATAGGAGCTATATGGTACTAATTAGTTTGTTAAGATAAGTTTCAGGTTTGTACCATAATTTGGAGGCCATTGCTTAGCTATTGCAAGAAATTCTAGGTTCATGAAGTAAAGAAGGCCTTTTGCACATCAAGGAAGGAACTTAGAAGAGAAGGCTCTAGCAAGGCATAACATGGCTCAAGACTTCAAGATTGCTCAAAGATAATTCATTAGAATTGTTTCTAGTTTTATAGTTTTGTTAAAGAATAGTGAATAGGTTTGAAGCTCTATCACACACGTTTTTGCGCACATCTTATTTCAAACAATATTTCCCATAAATATGTAAAAATTATTTTAAATTTAAATCTTTTCGTTTATAAGCTCAATTTTGGGTATTATACTTATTTCAAATCAAGACTATGTTGTTTGATTTCAAAACCCCTTCGAAAATCTGCTTTGTTTTTGACCTCTGACCTGAGCCGGTCGACCGACCGGTCGACCGTCCCTGTGTCAGGTCAATCCGGTCGACCGACCCAGTCGACCGAGGTTCTGGCAGTAGTGCGTATCCGTGTGCACGTTTCACGGTCGACCGGGGCGGTCGACCGATACCTGCCTGACTGCAAGACCTCTGTTCTCTGTTTGTTTCGGTCGACCGGCCGGTCAACCGCTAGCCGGCAACGGATCTTATTTTTGAGTTTCGGTCGACCGACCGGTCGACCGATATAGCCGTTTGAACAGTAACGGCTATTTTTCTGAGCTATTTAAATTTTGTCTTTTTCTCACTTAAACATGTTTAAGTGATATGTTTTGGACTTAATACTTCCTAATTGGCCTTAAGTGAGTTTTATCTTCAAACCCTAGCCCTCTACTATAAATAGGGGTGTTTAGGGAGAGGTTCATAACAAGAAAAATTAGCAAAAGTTTTAAAAGTTTAAGGCATTCAAAAGAGCTTTGTTTCTTGGTTTTTGCGCTGAAATTCTCTCTCATTTTCTGAAGTGTTTTCAAGAACTCTCTGATTTCTTTTTCTTTTCTCCTTACACACAAGAGCTTCATTCCTACTCATTGTTCTACAAGAATTTTTGTAAGGGAAGAGAGGTTTGCAAAAGAGAAGTTTGTGGTCTTTTGACTACCAAGAGAGAACTTGTACTTGAGATTGTGGAGTTGGGTACTCCAGTGTATTTGTAATATCTTTGTGATAGTGGAAGTAGTTAGCAATCCTTCTGGGGAAGGCGGGGAAGTAGAGCTGGGTGCTCGAACCTCGATAACAATTCTTGGTGTTTGCGTTTGGTTTACTTTCCCTTGCTCTTGCTCTACTTTCATTGCACTTATTACTTGCTCTCTATTGTCATTGCTATATTCACTTGTTTTCATTCATCTTGTCAATCAAAGTCCCATACAACAAGATTGCATTGTGCACCTCCAACTCATATCCAGAGGAATCACGAGGAAGGAGTTCAGAGCCCTTCACGGGGAATCCGGCTTCTAGTCTTGTTTTGGGAGATTGTTGCATCATATTTTTAAATTGTGCATTGATTAGCATTATCACCTATTCACCCCCCCCCCTCTAGGTGATTTTCAATATTCGGCTTTTTTAAGGCCTAGCTCAGGCCAATCTGGGCTGAAAGAGTGACTTTTGATCAAACTCTCCAATTAAGGCCAGAAAATAGTTTAATTAGTAGTAATTATATATAAAAACTATGTAACTACTCCTAGCTCTTGAAAACCGTAGTTTCACCCAGATTGGGCGCTTTTCGACTCTTATAAGGTCTAATTCAGGCCAATCGGGGCTGAATGTTTGACTTTTGGTCAAACTTTCTAATTAACACTAGAAACAAGATTAATTAGCCACAATTGTACATAGAAACTATGTAATAATACTCCTGGCTCTTTAAAAACCTTGTTTTCTCTCTGTTAGGTCATATTCGGCTTATATAAGGCCTAGTTCAGGGAAATTGAGACTGAAAGTCTGACTTTGGTCAAACTTTTCAATTAAGACTAGAAACAAGTTTAATTAGTAGTAATTATACATAAAAACTATATAATACTATTCCTAGCTCCTGAAAATAGCATATTCTCCCGGATTGGGCCTTTTTCGGTTCTTATAAGGCCTCGTTTAGACCAATCGGGGCTGAACGTTTGACTTTTAGTCAAACTTCTCAATTAAAACTAGAAACTAGATAAAATAGTAGTAATTTACATAGAAACTATGTAATACAACTCTCAGCTCTAGAAAACCATGTTTTCCTCTAGTTTGGCCACTTTTTAGCTCTTATTTATATGGCCTAATTTATGTCAATCGAGGCTAAAAGTTTAATTTTTTTGAAAAAAATTCAAATTAAGAATATAAACAAGTTTAATTAATCAAAATTATACATAAAAACTATATGATACTACTCTCAGCTCTTGAAAACCATGTTTTCTCCCTGTCTGGGCCCTATTTGGCTCTTATAAGGCCAGTTCAAACCAATCGGAGTTGAAAGTTTGACTTTTAGTCAAACTTTCTAATTAAAATTAGAACTTAGGTTAATTAGTAGTAATTATACATAGAAACAATGTAATACCACTTTCAGCTTTTGAAATAATATTTCCTACCGTTTGAGCCCTATTCGGCT
>JAVJIF010033734.1:42500-45000 GCA_038442645.1 Agave tequilana | reverse complement strand
ATTGGTATCAGAGCTTGTGCTCCTGATATTTAGGCTTAACATCCTAGGAGTGAGATCCTTTGTTTGCTAATCTTGCATTTGCATTTGCTTGTTTGCACACATATAGTTTATAGTCCTCATTCGTCTCTTATAAGGCCTAGTTCAGGCCAATCAGGGCTGAAATTTGACTTTTGATAAAAATTATCAAATAATCCTAAAATAAGTTAAACTAGTTAACACTAGAAACAAGGTTATTTAGTAGTAATTGCATATAGAAACTATGTAATACCACTCACGGCTCTTGAAAACCATATTTTCCTCTCGTTTGGGTCATGTTCGGCTCTTATAATGCCTAGTTGAGGCCAATTGGAGCTGAAGATTTGACTTTTGGTCAAACTTTCCTATTAAGAATAGAAACAAGTTTAATTAGTAGTAATTTTACATGAAAATATGTAGTACTACTCCCGGCTCGTGAAAAGATGTTTTCTCCCTGTTTGAGCCTTATTCGGCTTTCATAATGCCTAGTTCAAGCCAATCGGGGCTGAAGATTTGAGTTTTTATCAAACTTCCCAATAAAGAATAGAAACAAGTTTAATTAGTAGTAATTATATATAAAAACTATGTAATACTACTCTCGGCTCTTGAAAGCATGTTTTCTCCTTGTTTAAGTCCTATTCTGCCCTTATAATGCTTAGTTCAGGCCAATCGAGCCTGAAAGTTTGACTTTTAGACGAACTTCCTGATTAATAGTAGAAACAAGTTTAATTAGTAGTAATTGTATATAAAAACTATGTAATACTACTCCTATCTACTAAACTATATTTTTTTCCCTGTTTAGGTCATATTCGGCTTTTTTAAGGCCTATCTCAGGCCAATCTGGGCTGAAAGAGTGACTTTTGATCAAACTCTCCAATTAAGGCCAGAAAATAGTTTAATTAGTAGTAATTATATATAAAAACTATGTAACTACTCCCAGCTCTTGAAAACCGTAGTTTCACCCAGATTGGGCGCTTTTCGGCTCTTATAAGGTCTAATTCAAGCCAATCGGGGCTGAAAGTTTGACTTTTGGTCAAACTTTCTAATTAACACTAGAAACAAGATAAATTAGCCACAATTGTACATAGAAACTATGTAATAATACTCCTGGCTCTTTAAAAACCTTGTTTTCTCTCTGTTAGGTCATATTCGGCTTATATAAGGCCTAGTTCAGGGAAATTGAGACTGAAAGTCTGACTTTGGTCAAACTTTTCTATTAAGACTAGAAACAAGTTTAATTAGTAGTAATTATACATAAAAACTATATAATACTATTCCTAGCTCCTGAAAATAGCATATTCTCCCGGATTGGGCCTTTTTCGGTTCTTATAAGGTCTCGTTTAGACCAATCGGGGCTGAACGTTTGACTTTTAGTCAAACTTCTCAATTAAAACTAGAAACTAGATAAAATAATAGTAATTTACATAGAAACTATGTAATACAACTCTCAGCTCTAGAAAACCATGTTTTCCTTTGGTTTGGCCCCTTTTTAGCTCTTATTTATATGGCTTAATTTAGGTCAATCGAGGCTAAAAGTTTAATTTTTTTGAAAAAATTTCAAATTAAGAATATAAATAAGTTTAATTAATCAAAATTATACATAAAAACTATATGATACTACTCTCAGCTCTTGAAAACCATGTTTTCTCCCTGTCTGGACCCTATTTGGCACTTATAAGGCCAGTTCAGACCAATCGGAGTTGAAAGTTTGACTTTTAGTCAAACTTTCTAATTAAAATTAGAACTTAGGTTAATTAGTAGTAATTATACATAGAAACAATGTAATACCACTTTCAGCTTTTGAAATAATATTTCCTACCGTTTGAGCCCTATTCGGCTCTTACAAGGCCTAATTCAGGCCCATAAGGGCTCAAGATTTGACTTTCGGTCAAACATCTAAATTAAGACCTGAAACAAGTTTAATTAGTAGTAATTATACAAAGTTACAATGTAAAAGTACTCCTGTCTCGTGAAAGCTGCATTTTCTCCCCGTTTGGATCCTATTTAGCTTTAATAAGGCCCTGTTTAGGCTAATCAGGGTTTAAAATTTGACTTTTAGTTAAATTTTCTAATTAATATTAGAAATAAGGTTAATTTGTAGTACTTGTACATAGAAACTACATAATACCATTCACGGTACTTGAAAACTATGTTTTCCTACCGTTTGGTCCCATTCGGCTCTTATAAGGCCTAGTTCAGGCCAACCAGAGCTGAAAGTTTGACAAAAGTCAAATTTTCAGATTAAGACTAGAAACAAGATTAATAGCAGTAACTGCATATAGAAACTATGTAATACTACTCTTGGCTCTTTAAAATCAAGTTTTCTCCATGTTTAAACTATATCTGGCTCCTAGTTCAGGCCAATCAGTGTGAAAGTTTGACTTTTAATCAAACTTCCAAATTAAGACTAGAAGAAAGTTTAATTAGAAGTAATTATATATAAAAATTATGTAATACTACTCCCGACTCTGGATAATCGCATTTT
>JAVJIF010033734.1:32500-35000 GCA_038442645.1 Agave tequilana | reverse complement strand
AAAATGCCACTGTTTACATTGTCACCGGATTCACTGGTCAATTAAAATATTGGTGGGATAACTCATTGACCCTAGAAGACAAACTAACTATTTTAAATCACGAAATAGAAGTAGAAGATGCTCAGGGAACAATTACTAGGAGAAATGATTCTACTAGTTTTCTCAACGTCACAATAGCAACACATTTTGTAGGAAACCCTGCAGAAGAATTAGGATCTTCAAAAATATTCCTTATTAACCTTCGATGTCTAACCCTTTCTGATTTTCGATGGTACAAAGATATGTTTCCAACTCATGTGTTAAAACGGTCCGATTCAACCAAATCTTTTTGGAAAGAAAAATTTATTACAGGTCTACCCAATTTATTTTCACAACGAGTTTTCACCAGTATTAAAAAGGCCATGGGAATTGAAGATGATAATATTGATTTTAGTACTATTACATACGGTCAATTATTTGCATTCGTTAAAAAGGAAGCACTACTAGCCTGTCAGGAATTAAAATTTCAAGCCAAATACGGTAATAAACGAAAAGAAATAGGCCCTTTCTGTGAAGCATTTGGCATCACAGGAATAAAAGCTCCCTCAATAGAAAAGAAACACAAACAAAAAATGATTCCTTATAAAAAGCATAAGCCAAAGAAATACAAATATTCTCGAAAACATTCAAACGAAGATTATTATCAATCTAAAAGAATTACTTGTTATAAATGTTGCAAACCTGGTCACATCGCAAGTAAATGTAAATTAAAAGGCAAAAATAGAATTAATGAAATCATAGAAAATCTATCAGATATAGATTCAAACATAAAAGAAAAATTTAAAGAAAAATTACAACTCTATTCTGAAATTAATAAAATATCTGAAGATGATGGATTTTACTATTCTTCAAGTTCTAGTGACCATACGTGTACATGTAAACAAATTAATATGATTAATACAAGAAACACTCTAAAATTACCTAAGGCAAAAAATTTAAAAATAGATTCAAAAGAATTGATATTCGATATGATACAATAGATTCCAGACCTGGAAAAACAAAAGGAAAATTTAGAAAAATTGAAAACCCTAATAATCAATGAAGAAGACAATACGGATAAACTAATTCAACCTTTTAGTATCTCAAAACTTTTTGAGACCTATCCCGTAAATACAACCTTGAAGCCCCAACCAAATAGCATTCATGAACTTCGAACAGAAATAAAATTATTAAAAGAAGAAATTAAGAATATTAAAGAAAATTTAAGCCAAATAGAAACAAAAAATTTAGCATACGAAACCCATATGTGCCTTATTCAGACTCAACTCGATAAAGGAAAAGAAATTGTAACCATATCGGAAGAAGAGTTACCTTTTTCATTAAACGAAATCACCATTTCAACCACTGAACCCTCTGACTCTAACTTCATTTCAACTATTAAGGGATTCACATATCAGAAATGGTTTGTATTCATAAATATTACAATTCACAATTCTAAATTCACAATATTCATAGGGGAACCATAACACCAATCAATAGATCAATAGAATTTGCAAACAAATTTCCCGATGAAATTAAAGATAAAACGCAGTTACAAAGATTTTTAGGATGTTTAAATTACGTATCTGATTTCATCCCAAAAATACGAATAATTTGTGCACCACTATTTCAAAGAGTCCAAAAAAATCCACCAGCATGGTCTGATAAGCATACTCAAATAGTCAAACAAATTAAAGAGAAAGTCCATTCATTACCATGTCTATACATTCCTCATCCTCATGCATTCATGATAGTTGAAACAAATGCATCGGATATAGGATATGGTGGCATACTGAAACAAAGATTTCAACAAACATCTCATGAGTAACTGGTTAGATTTCATTCTGGTGTATGGCTCGGTCCTCAAAAATCTTACTCCACCATCAAAAAGGAAATTCTTTCCATTGTTTAATGTATTTCTAAATTCCAAGATGATCTTCTAAATAAAAAATTTCTTCTCCAAATTGATTGTCAATCCGCTAAATTTATTCTTGAAAAAGATGTTCAAAATATTGCATCTAAGCAAATTTTTGCTAGATGGCAAGCCATTCTTTCTATTTTTGATTTTGATATAGAGTATCTTAAAGGTTCAAATAATTCCTTACCCGTTTTCCTAACTCGTGAATTCTTAACCACAAATTCAAAATGAGTACCGACAAAGGCAAATCTCCGATTCAAAAGACCGTCAAATTCCAAAGACTATGAAATAAAAATCTCATCACTTTCATCCTCGCCTATTCAAAGTCCCAATAAATTCCAAGTCTTAGGTAATTTTCCTCCTCTTCCTTATGCCATGACTCTTCAAACACCTTCTGCCAAAATTCAAAACACATCACGCCCTCAGTCAACATCTGATTCATCTCCTTATTTCACCAAAAGGAATCCATAACATCTACTCCTTACCACCTTTACTGAAATTCCTGATTATAAAACCCTCTCCTCATTTGTTAATAAAATCCTACCTTCTGGTTGTCAATGGATT
>JAVJIF010033734.1:0-27500 GCA_038442645.1 Agave tequilana | reverse complement strand
TTCTAAATTCCATAACTAATTTCGGAGTCAAATTTGTCAACCACCTCGTCCCCCGCTCCGCTAAAGAAGAAATCCATTGCTTTCAAGTCTTCATCCACCCTTGATGACGATGAAGAAGATGAAGAAGAAGATGAGGAGCTCTCCCTTCTTGTGCGAAATGTCAAAAGGATGTACCGGAAGAACAAGCTCAACTTCCGAAGGAAATTTGAAGGCAAAGAGGAGAGAAGAATTATTTGCTACAATTGCCGAAAGCCCGGACATATCATGGCGGATTGCCCGGAATTCAAGAAGAACATGACTTCCTCCTTCAAGCCAAAGAAGCCGGTTGAAAAGAAAGCCTATAAAGCCACATGGGATTCGGAAAGCGAATCCGAAGACGAGGTGGACCAAGCGAACATGTGTTTCATGGCAAACACACCAAAGGTAACCCCTCAACCTCTTGATGATGAAGAAGATGAATTAAGTAAAGAGGTGCTTGTACATGCTTTTGTTGAGCTTTCGAAAACATATGATAATAAAAAGGTAGAATGCTCAAAATTGGAAAAAGAAGTTGCTTTGCTTAAAAATCAACTTGCTATTATCACTAAAGAAAAAGATGAAATTTCTTCAAATCTTATTTCTACTCAAAATGAATTTAGTGCTTACAAAGTTGCATGTAAAGCAAAATTTCCTAAGATTGATGAAAAGAAATTTCTTCTTTAAAAACTAAAATGGTTGATTTTGAAAAGGTTTTGAAAGATTGTGCTTTTAACACAAAGAAACTTGAAGAAAAGTTTTCAAAAAAGCACACTTCTCATATTAAAGATTCTCATGTTAAGATTCCTCATGCTCACACTACACACCACACTCATGCTAAACCCACACATGCTCACAAATCTCACACTCACTATGCTTTTAAATATGGTAGAGTGTATAGATGCACATATTGTGGTAAGAATGGACATTTGGCTAAGTTTTGCTATGACCAAGTAAATAGATCAAATAATCTTGTTTGGGTTCATGGAACTAACTCTTTAGGACCCAAGAAAATGTGGGTACCAAAATCAAGTCCTAAATTATTTGATGTAGGTACACACCAAGGCTCCAAGACGTAGGGAGCGGTGGTACCTTGATAGTGGTTGTTCAAGACACATGACATGGGACATCAACAACTTTACAACCCTATCAAGGTACATGGAAGGTGGTACCGTCACCTTCGGGGATGACTCCAAGGGCACTATCATTGGTATAGGTAACATTCAAATTGGTGCATCTCCTATTATAGAAAATGTTATTCTTGTAGATGGTTTGAAACATAATTTGCTTAGCATTAGTCAACTTTGTGACCGTGGACTTAAAGTTGTTTTTGATGATTCTTCTTGCAAGATTTTTGATGTTAAATCCAATGATTGTATTCTTACCAGTTTTCGTGATAGCAATGTTTATATCATTGACATGCTTAATTTGGATTGTTCTACTAAATGCTTGAATGCTTTTGATGAAAATTCTTGGCTTTAGCATAGAAGATTAGGACATGCATCTTTTGACCATCTTTCTAGGATTAATTCAAAGAAATTGGTGAAGGGTATTCCTTGCTTGAAGTTTGAGAAAGACCGCATTTGTGGTGCGTGCCAACTTGGGAAACAAACCAAGTCTTCCTTCAAACCAATCAAGGATATCATGTCAACTAGGCCTTTAGAATTAATTCATATGGATCTTTTTGGACCTACTAAAACTAAGAGTTTAAATGGTAGTAGATATGCATATGTTTTAGTTGATGATTTTTCCCGTTTCACTTGGGTTTTCTTTTTGGAACACAAAGATCAAACTTTTTCTCATTTCAAAGTTTTTCGAAAAAGAGTTGAAAAAGAAAAAGGTTTTTCGATTTTGAAAATAAGGAGTGATAGAGGTGGTGAGTTTGTTAACCAACTCTTCATGACTTATTGTGATGAAAAGGAAATCAAGCATGAAATGTCTTGTCCTAGGACTCCACAACAAAATGGAGTTGTAGAAAGGAAAAATAGAACACTTCAAGAGATGGCTAGGACAATGAAAAGTGAATATGACCTCCCTCAATATTTATGGGCCGAGGCCGTAAACACCGCATGCTATATTTCAAATCTTATTTATTTGTGTAAGAATTCTTCCAAAACATCTTTTGAAATGTATAATTCTAGAAAACCAAATGTTGCATATTTCAAAGTTTTTGGATGTAAGTGTTTTGTTTTGAATACTAAAGATAACTTGGGTAAATTTGATGCTAAGGCTTATGAAGCAATCTTTGTTGGATATTCTACAACTAGTAAAGCTTATAGAGTATTCAATAGATCTTCACTTACCATTGAAGAATCCATGCATGTTAAATTTGAAGAATCTAATGTGGTTGTTGAGAATGTTGTAGAGATTGACCCATTAGGTGAAGACATGGAGAGACTATCCTTGAAGGACTCACCCGCTCAAGAAGATAAGCAAGAATCCATTGGTGATGTTCTAGAGGATAAAGAGGAAGGCTCTCAACCGCTTCCTAAAGCTTGGAGATATGCTACAAATCATCCCAAGGAGCTCATCTTAGGTGATGCATCTAAAGGGGTAACAACTCGCTCCAAACTCCATGACTTATGTGGTAACTTTGCTTTCATTTCTCATTTTGAACCCAAAAGCATCCTCGAAGCCGAGGCGGACTCATATTGGTTGCTAGCCATGCAAGAGGAACTCAATCAATTTGAGCGCAACCAAGTTTGGCACCTTATTCCTAGGCCCCACGATAGACCAATAATTGGTACTAAGTGGATCTTAAGAAACAAGATGGATGAGTCCGGTAATGTCATTAGGAATGAAGCTAGGTTAGTGGCCCAAGGTTACACTCAAGTTGAGGGAATTGACTTTGAGGAGACCTTTGCACCCGTAGCACGGCTTGAAGCCATACGAATGACACTAGCTTTTGCATCTTTTAAAAATTTTAAACTTTTTCAAATGGATGTGAAAAGTGCATTTTTGAATGGTTTTATAAATGAAGAAGTTTATGTTGCTCAACCTCCCGGTTTTATTGATCATGTTCATCCCGATTTTGTTTTTAAACTTGATAAAGCTTTGTATGGATTGAAACAAGCTCCAAGAGCTTGGTATGAAAGGCTTTCTAGTTTTCTCATTTCAAATGATTTTGTTAAAGGCAAAGTAGACACAACTCTTTTTACTAAGCATGTTGATAATGACATCTTAATTGTGCAAATTTATGTTGATGATATAATTTTTGGTTCCACTAATGAGTTTTTATGCAAGGAGTTTGAAAAGGTCATGCAATGTGAATTTGAAATGTCATCCATGGGCGAATTGAATTTCTTTCTTGGACTCCAAATCAAGCAATTGCAAGATGGGAACTTCATATGTCAAGCCAAATACGCAAAGGAACTCGTAAAGAAGTTTGGACTTGAAGACTCTAAAGCTTGCAACACTCCCATGGCAACTACAACCAAGCTTGATAAGGATGACCAAGGTAAAAATGTTGATATTAAATTTTTTAGAAGCATGATAGGTAGTCTTTTGTATTTGACGGCTAGTAGGCCGGACATCATGTTTAGTGTGTGTCTTTGTGCTAGATTTCAATCGTGTCCTAAGGAGTCCCATCTTATTGCGGTAAAACGCATTATTCGTTATATTAAGGGCACAATTGGAATGGGTCTATGGTATCCGAAAATCGGAGATTTCTCAATGACGAGTTATTCGGATGCCGACTATGCGGGTTGTAGAGTAGATAGAAAGAGTACTAGTGGGACATGTCAATTTCTTGGTAATTGTCTTGTTTCATGTGTTGGCCCGAAGGCCTTCCACTCTAGTTTTGATGATGATTAACTCGTGTAGTTATGTTTACTAATAATCTTGTGTTTTTAGTTTCAGATCTTATAACAAGATATTAGTTGGTGATTAGCTTCAACAAAGGAGTTTGGAAGCTTTTCATGGTGATTCCAGGGCCAAAGCATCAAGATCATACCTTGCCTTGCTCATGGATCACGGAGTTTGGACCAAGTCGCCTTGAAGATGAAGATCGTCAGGAAGACTTAGGTATCCATAGTTTAGTGTGTTTATATCCATTTGTAAAGCTTAGTATAGTTGATATGCTCAAGTGCACAATACACACACGTTTTATGTTTGGTTTTTGGTTTTCATGAATAGTGATCAAAACAAGTTTAAATTGATATATGTATTGTTGTTTCATTCTATACATGCATGCTTAATTTATAAACAAACTTATTTTGACTTTCCTATTCATGTTTTGGAAAAATCAAGTTTGATAAAAATACAAGTGTTGGTTTTGATAAAATTTGCAAGACTCAAAAATGAATTGATATGATTGATATATGTCTTGAAATTTTTATCACTAGTTTGTGTTTGAATATAAAATGATAAAACAAATTTTATGGTATTTTTTAAAAAAAAGATAAGATAAAAGTATTTTCAAAATATATTTTATACCAGATTTTCTGTTCTGGCTTCAGCCAAGTCGACTAGTCGACCAACCTAGTCGACTAGGGCTGAAGTCGGTCGACCGGCTGGGTCGACCGACGTGCACGGACGTGCACGCCTTGACTGGCAGTTTGCCGGTCGACCGAGCGGGTCGACCGGGCCTGAGAGCAGTGCTCTCTGTTTGTTTGGGTCGACCGGGCGGTCGACCGGGTTTGCCCAACGGTCACATTTCTGACCGTTGGCGGTCGACCGGGCCGGTCAACCGGAAGCCTGTCAGGCTGCCACATCAGCCTAACGGCTAGTTTTCTGATGGGCCTATATAAACCCCAATTCTTTGGGATTTTGGCCAAGGTTTTTACAAGAGAAAAATTACAGTTTCCCCAGAGTTTAAAACAAGTTTTCAAAAGTGTTTTTGGGCTTTAAACTTCCAATCTTATTGTTTTAGGTTTTTGGAAAAATCAAAGAAAAGAGAATTTTGGGAGATTTGTCTTGGCTTTCATTTTCTATCTTTTACAAGAGTTTTCTCAAGTATTTTTCTTTGAGTCCTTGTTTTCCAAACACCTAGTTTTTCCACACTTGAGCTATCTTCTATCCTATTTTATTAGGATCTTGTTTTTGTGGGAAAGAGAAAAGAAAAGAGAGATTGGTTTGTGGTTGAAAGAAACCACTTGTTGTAAACACCCTTACTTTTGTTGTATCCCTCTTTGGTAGAGGTTGATCGGGTGATTGGTTTGCTCCCTCTAGTGAGAGGTGGAGTTTGGTTGTAAACCCTCTTCGGTAGAGGTGTTGGTTGTTGTTTTGGCTACGGGCCTACCCCTCGGTTGTGAGGTGGTTGTTTGAGAGAGGAGTTCGGTACTCCATTGTTGTAACAAATCCTTCTCGGTGAAGGTTCCCTCGGTGGGAGTCCTCGGTGGACGTCATAGTGGATTGGAAATCCTACACGGTGGTGTAGGCGGGGATGTAGAGCAAGGTGCTCGAACCTCATAACATATCATTGTGTTTGCGTTTGATCCGCTTCTCTAAACTCTCTCTCTTATATTTGCGCAAAGCATCATACATATCATCATATCATATTTGCTTGTGTTGAGCATCATTCATATTGCCATATCACTTGTATGCTAGTGTTGTGCCTTGCATTACTTTCATATTGCTATATCATTATATGCTTGGCTTGCTTGTGTGTGTGCCTCACTTATACTTAATCAACAAGAGCTTCACATAGCACCTCAACCCATTCAAGGGGAATCAAGAGGAGTTAGTCCAGAGCCCTTCACGGGGAATTCGGCTACACTTGTTGATTGTATTAAGTGTGTTGCAAGATTTGCATTAGCTTCCGCATTTAGCGCACTTAGTTTGCATTTAGTTTACTAGATTAGCACTTACACCTATTCACCCCCCCTCTAGGTGTTTTTCAATTGGTATCAGAGCTAGTGCTCCTGATACTTAGGCTTAACATCCTAGGAGTGAGATCCTTTTGCTTGCTAATCTTTATTTGAATTTGTTTGCTTGCACACATATAGTTTACCATGGACTTCATGACCCCACCTAGCTTTGACCCTTCCAACATTGTTGTTTGGAAGTATAGGATGTCCATGTACTTAAAGACCCTAGGTTTGCATGTCTTTCTTGCCGCTACCAAGAAATGCTATCTTGGTAATGGTGATCATATAGGGGCCAATGCACAAGCCCTAGAGGCCATTAGAAGCACATTACCTAAAGATTATCTTATGTGTGTTTCTAACATTGATTCCGCCTTTGCAGTGTGGAACAAATTGACAACCACCACCACCTCCGAGCTTCAAGTGCCAATCCAACCGGAGGAATCTAGTGGAGACTCCGATTCACAATGCTTAATGGTCCAAGGGAATGACTCCCTTGAGGTACAATCAGAAACTCAACTAGATAGTTTTGATTCTAATTCTTCATGTGATGATAATTTTGATGCCCATGCTTTGAATGAAGAACTATCTATAGTTTGTGAAAAACTAATAGAAAAATATAAGATTTTGAAAAAGAAAAGTCTAGAAATTGAAAAAGAAAATAAATGTTTGAATTCTAGACTTGATTGTGTTTTGCAAGAGAAGGTTGAGGTCTTTAATGAAAGGGATTCATTGAGATCTCAATTAGAACTTGCACTAAAAGAAAATGAATTTTTAAAATCTAAAAATGATTGCCATGCTATCTTAAAGAAGAATGAAAACTTGTCTTCTAAAGTAGATTTTGTTTTAAAAGAAAATGTTGCTTTGAAAAATAAAATAATTTCCATTTCAGATGATTTAGATGTTTGTTTAAAGAAAAATGAAGTTTTAAAAAATAAGATTGATACACATGTTTGCCATGCTAGTGTAGTATCACACACCTCACCTATTGCATGTGCCACCTCTTCTTTAATTGAACAAGATATATCCATGCTTAAGAAGAGAGTAGATTGTTTGGGCTCCACTATGAGCCAATGTGCCATGAATCATACACGCTTGGAATCCTTGATTCGAAAGAAACAAGTTCCATCTTTTCATGCACACCCCCCACGGCATACACATGCTCCTCACGGACACTCCCATCACACTATGTATGCTCATGTGTACACTTGTACACATTGTGGACGTAGGGGCCACCTTGCTAAATTTTGCTATGATAGATTACATACTCCTAATTTAGCAAAGAATTTTGTTTGGATTAGAGAAGGTACTAACCCCCATGGACCCAAAAGAGTATGGGTACCAAAGACCACCCCTCCTTTGTTTAATGTAGGTGTGGGCTCTCACATGACGTGAGTGTAGCCGTACCTTGGAGTGGATGCGTTCCAAGCTTAAAGGAAATCATATGGATGCATCACTATCAAGGGAAGTGTTTGGTGGGAGGACCACCTTGTTTTGGAGACAAGGAGAGTTGCTTCTTCGATTTTGGTAACAATCCTTCACTCCCATTTATTATTTGCATGCTTTCATAATTAAAATTTATAGCATGCTTTGATGTTTTATAGCATGTTTCATTGTCATTGGATTAGTATGTATATACCATGTTTATTAGATCCTTGACATACATGTATAGTATTTGAGACACACATGCTTATATGAACCCATATTTAGTGTTCTCACTTTTGTTTAAGCTATAATGTACATCATGAATCTAATACATGTGAATTTACATAGTAATCATGTTTTAGTTTTATCATGATGATTTTTATATTTGTTTTTGATGCTTCATGTTTTGATTACATGTTTAGATGTTAGTTTTCATTAAGACTAGGGTTTATACTTGTGCATATAGTGGGCTACAAATAAATCTATATATGGTTGGGCTTGAATGCTTATTTGAACCCATTAGATGTGCTAGTATAGTCTAGTTTTGATGATTCATACATTTTGAACTTGTATTCCCATTTTTGAATTTGTTTATGTTTTATGAGTTTTTTTTTTCGTTTCATGTATATGTGAATTTTTGCCAAACTTTAAGATATACATGTATACCCCTTGAGTCATTTGCCTTTCATGCAAATCTATATATGGACTCATTTGTGTTTAGGGATATGCATGTATACTTCTTGTGTTGACAATTCATACATATACCTTGAAATGAATTTTGGTTTAATGAAAATTTAAGTTTTTTCGTATTTTATGTTTAACTTCATGTATATGTCCATCTAGTTCAAACTATTCATATACATATACATCTTTTGAGCCACGTGCCTTCATGCATATATAAATTGTGGACTCTTCATGTTTGGATATGTATGTATACCTTAGTTTGTATTAGACATACATATACCTTGAAGATTAAATAATTTTGATGGTTTTCATTGTTTTAAAGGAATTTTTGAGCTTAATTGGAAATTTCATAAAACAGTTGTAAATCATGATTGGAAATTTTGTTAAATAGTTTAGATGATTTGTATGCTTTCATGTTTTCATGTTTGAGGAATAATTGAGCTTAATGAAAGATTTTCATGATTATGATATTCACATTTTATTTGTACACTCACATCTATTGCTTGCTCATGTTTTGGTTTCATGAGTCATATTTTATGCTTAAATGAATTAGAGTGTTGATTATCATGTGGATTTCATGTTTTATGAAAATTATTTTTAGTTTATTCCTTGCTTGAAGGATTTCGTACTAGTTAACAAGATTTCCATTTAACTAGTTGCGTTACTCTTCATTATGGTAGTGATTTTCAAAACATACTATATTTTCAAATCTATTTTTGAAAACCCTACCCTTAAAGGGTGGTTGGATGGGAGATCATGTATACTTTAAAATGAAAATCATTTAAACTTGAACCATGATTGGGAGGTATTGGTTATATGAGTTATACCATGTTTTTATTGTTATGTCAATTGGTATCATTGAACTCTTTCAATTGGTATCATTTTGATCTTTTTGTATACTCATATGTTTATTGTGTATGTATGTTTTCAATTGGTATCATCTATTGGTGATTGGTACTCATTCTATTTCATACACATATACTTGTTTTATTTGTGCTATTATATTTCTACATCTTCACAAATCTTGTTTATGCTAGAGCTTGAGCTTCAACTATTACTTCAATTGATTCATTTTTCAATTGGTATCTTTATTCAAGCTTATTTTTTAAAATAAAAAAAAACTATGCATAGGCTTGTTAAAATAAGAGTATTCATAGTTTTTGTTGGTATTTCATAAAGGGGGAGAAAATTCGTTTTTTCATATTTCAATTGGTATTTAGTATTCCACTCCCTTGCTTTATGATAGAAAATAAAATTTTCAATTGATAATAATTTCAATTGGTATCTTTATGCCTTAAAGAATAATGTTTAATTTCAATTGATATCACTTGTTTAAAATGTACAATTATTTCAATTGGTATCAAGATGTTGTTTTCATTTTTTTTTAATTGGTATCTAGAGGCATATCATGTTTATAGTTGTTTGATCATACCCCTTATTGACTTTGTTTTTGTTTTAGACAAAAAGGGGGAGAACATTGTTTTTATTGTTTTGATTGACAAAAAGGGGGAGAAAGATTTTTACCCCTCATTTTATTTATTGTTTTGGTTTTTACCCCTTTGTTGATGATTGACAAAAAGGGGGAGAAAGATTTCGAGTTTGTTTGAGTTTTATATATGCATATTTTTGTTTTTGCATATATTTAGTTTAATATAGTTTATTGTTTATTGGTATTTAGAGCATGTTTTGCTTTGAACATTGCATTGGTATCTAGAACCTCTATATTGTTTATGCATATCTATGCATTCATGTTTAATATTCATTGCATATTATGTTTATTTGTTTATGCATGAGTTAAGGGGGAGCTTCCTTGAAGCTTAACTTTAATCCATGCATATATAACTCCATGAGTTTTGTCATCATCAAAAAGGGGGAGATTGTTGGCCCGAAGGCCTTCCACTCTAGTTTTGATGATGATTAACTCATGTAGTTATGTTTACTAATAATCTTGTGTTTTTAGTTTCAGATCTTATAACAAGATATTAGTTGGTGATTAGCTTCAACAAAGGAGTTTGGAAGCTTTTCATGGTGATTCCAGGGCCAAAGCATCAAGATCATACCTTGCCTTGCTCATGGATCACGGAGTTTGGACCAAGTCGCCTTGAAGATGAAGATAGTCAAGAAGACTTAGGTATCCATAGTTTAGTGTGTTTAGATCCATTTGTAAAGCTTAGTATAGTTGATATGCTCAAGTGCACAATACACACACGTTTTATGTTTGGTTTTGGTTTTCATGAATAGTGATCAAAACAAGTTTAAATTGATATATGTATAGTTGTTTCATTCTATACATGCATGCTTAATTTATAAACAAACTTATTTTGACTTTCCTATTCATGTTTTGGAAAAATCAAGTTTGATAAAAATACAAGTGTTGGTTTTGATAAAATTTGCAAGACTCAAAAATGAATTGATATGATTGATATATGTCTTGAAAATTTTATCACTAGTTTGTGTTTGAATATAAAATGATAAAACAAATTTTATGGTATTTTTTTAAAAAAAAGATAAGATAAAAGTATTTTCAAAATATGTTTTATACCAGATTTTCTGTTCTGGCTTCAGCCAAGTCGACTAGTCGACCAACCTAGTCGACTAGGGCTGAAGTCGGTCGACCGGCTGGGTCGACCGACATGCACGGACGTGCACGCCTTGACTGGCAGTTTGCCGGTCGACCAAGCGGGTCGACCGGGCCTGAGAGCAGTGCTCTCTGTTTGTTTGGGTCGACCGGGCGGTCGACCGGGTTTGCCCAACGGTCACATTTCTGACCGTTGGCGGTCGACCGGGCCGGTCGACCGGAAGCCTGTCAGGCTGCCACATCAACCTAACGGCTAGTTTTCTGATGGGCCTATATAAACCCCAATTCTTTGGGATTTTGGCCAAGGTTTTTACAAGAGAAAAATTAAGTTTCCCCAGAGTTTAAAACAAGTTTTCAAAAGTGTTTTTGGGCTTTAAACTTCCAATCTTATTGTTTTAGGTTTTTGGAAAAATCAAAGAAAAGAGAATTTTGGGAGATTTGTCTTGGCTTTCATTTTCTATCTTTTACAAGAGTTTTCCCAAGTATTTTTCTTTGAGTCCTTATTTTCCAAACACCTAGTTTTTCCACACTTGAGCTATCTTCTATCCTATTCTATTAGGATCTTGTTTTTGTGGAAAAGAGAAAAGAAAAGAGAGATTGGTTTGTGGTTGAAAGAAACCACTTGTTGTAAACACCCTTACTTTTGTTGTATCCCTCTTTGATAGAGGTTGATCGGGTGATTGGTTTGCTCCCTCTAGTGAGAGGTGGAGTTTGGTTGTAAACCCTCTTCGGTAGAGGTGTTGGTTGTTGTTTTGGCTACGGGCCTACCCCTCGGTTGTGAGGTGGTTGTTTGAGAGAGGAGTTCGGTACTCCGTTGTTGTAACAAATCCTTCTCGGTGAAGGTTCCCTCGGTGGGAGTCCTCGGTGGACGTTATAGTGGATTGGAAATCCTACACGGTGGTGTAGGCGGGGATGTAGAGCAAGGTGCTCGAACCTCGAAACATATCATTGTGTTTGCGTTTGATCCGCTTCTCTAAACTCTCTCTCTTATATTTGCGCAAAGCATCATACATATCATCATATCATATTTTCTTGTGTTGAGCATCATTTATATTGCCATATCACTTGTATGCTAGTGTTGTGCCTTGCATTACTTTCATATTGCTATATCATTATATGCTTGGCTTGCTTGTGTGTGTGCCTCACTTATACTTAATCAACAAGAGCTTCACATAGCACCTCAACCAATTCAAGGGAATCAAGAGGAGTTAGTCCAGATCCCTTCACGGGGAATTCGGCTACACTTGTTGATTGTATTAAGTCTGTTGCAAGATTTGCATTAGCTTCCGCATTTAGCGCACTTAGTTTGCATTTAGTTTACTAGATTAGCACTTACACCTATTCACCCCCCCTCTATGTGTTTTTCATCATGGTCCTCTAGGAAACAAAATTCCGTAGCTCTCTCAACCGCCGAGGTGGAGTATGTTGCCGCGGGGGCTTGTTGTGCACAAGTCCTTTGGATGAAACATACTCTCCTTGATTATGATTTGCTTTATAACCATATAAAAATATTTTGTGATAATACTAGTACTATACATATGACAAAGAATGCAAATCAATATAGTAAGACCAAGCACATTGAGATTAGATATCACTTTCTTAGAGATCATTTTGAGAAAGGAGATATAGATATTGATTATGTTTCTACGGATTTGCAACTAGCCGATATTTTCACTAAACCTCTTGATTTTGCTAGATTCTCTTTCATTTGTGATGAACTTAATGTTTGTGTTATTTAATAAAAATGTTTTCATAACCCTTTTGATGTATGACAAAAAGGGGGAGAATGAGTTTTTATGATAGAAATATAAGTTCATATGGTTTTGGTTCCATATGAGTTTATATAGTTTTTAAGTTTTTGATGTGTTTTCATGAATTCTTTTTTTTAGTTGAAGTAGTTTTCATGAATTCTTGTTTTTTAAGTTGAAGTAGTGATTTTGTTTTTGCAAGCATATTTCATGATTTTTTTTTAATCATATGGTTTTTGTTTGATAGTCTTTGCTTGCACCTTACATTGTTTATGATAGCATAATTTGAGAGGGAGCTTACTCCTCCCCTATATTTTTGCTTATAGCCTATTTGTTTTGTCATCATCAAAAAGGGGGAGATTGTTGGCCCATAAGGTTACACTCTCCATTTGTTTAGAGTTTTGATGATAACAAACCAAATAGGAGCTATATGGTACTAATTAGTTTGTTAAGATAAGTTTCAGGTTTGTACCATAATTTGGAGGCCATTGCTTAGCTATTGCAAGAAATTCTAGGTTCATGAAGTAAAGAAGGCTTTTTGCACATCAAGGAAGGAACTTAGAAGAGAAGGCTCTAGCAAGGCATAACATGGCTCAAGACTTCAAGATTGCTCAAAGATAATTCATTAGAATTGTTTCTACTTTTATAGTTTTGTTAAAGAATAGTGAATAGGTTTGAAGCTCAATCACACACGTTTTTGCGCACATCTTATTTCAAACAATATTTCCCATAAATATGTAAAAATTATTTTAAATTTAAAGCTTTTCGTTTATAAGCTCAATTTTGGGTATTAGACTTATTTCAAATCAAGACTATGTTGTTTGATTTCAAAACCCCTTCGAAAATCTGCTTTGTTTTTGACCTCTGACCTGAGCCGGTCGACCGACCGGTCGACCGTCCCTGTGTCAGGTCAATCCGGTCGACCGACCCAGTCGACCGAGGTTCTGGCAGCAGTGCGTATCCGTGTGCACGTTTCACGGTCGACCAGGGCGGTCGACCGATACCTGCCTGACTGCAAGACCTCTGTTCTCTGTTTGTTTCGGTCGACCGGCGGTCAACCGCTAGCCGGCAACGGCTCTTATTTTTGAGTTTCGGTCGACCGACCGGTCGACCGATATAGCCGTTTGAACAGTAACGGCTATTTTTCTGAGCTGTTTAAATTTTGTCTTTTTCTTACTTAAACATGTTTAAGTGATATGTTTTGGACTTAATACTTCCTAATTGGCCTTAAGTGAGTTTTATCTTCAAACCCTAGCCCTCTACTATAAATAGGGGTGTTTAGGGAGAGGTTCATAACAAGAAAAATTAGCAAAAGTTTCAAAAGTTTAAGGCATTCAAAAGAGCTTTGTTTCTTAGTTTTTTTGCTGAAATTCTCCCTCATTTTCTGAAGTGTTTTCAAGAACTCTCTGATTTCTTTTTCTTTTCTCCTTACACACAAGAGCTTCATTCCTACTCATTGTTCTACAAGGATTTTTGTAAGGGAAGAGAGGTTTGCAAAAGAGAAGTTTGTGGTCTTTTGACTACCAAGAGAGAACTTGTACTTGAGATTGTGGAGTTGGGTACTCCGGTGTATTTGTAATATCTTTGTGATAGTGGAAGTAGTTAGCAATCCTTCTGGGGAAGGCGGGGAAGTAGAGCTGGGTGCTCGAACCTCGATAACAATTCTTGGTGTTTGCGTTTGGTTTACTTTCCCTTGCTCTTGCTCTACTTTCATTGCACTTATTACTTGCTCTCTATTGTCATTGCTATATTCACTTGTTTTCATTCATCTTGTCAATCAAAGTCCCATACAACAAGATTGCATTGTGCACCTCCAACTCATATCCAGAGGAATCACGAGGAAGGAGTTCAGAGCCCTTCATGGGGAATCCGGCTTCTAGTCTTGTTTTGGGAGATTGTTGCATCATATTTTTAAATTGTGCATTGATTAGCATTATCACCTATTCACCCCCCCCTCTAGGTGATTTTCAATATTCGGCTTTTTTAAGGCCTAGCTCAGGCCAATCTGGGCTGAAAGAGTGACTTTTGATCAAACTCTCCAATTAAGGCCAGAAAATAGTTTAATTAGTAGTAATTATATATAAAAACTATGTAACTACTCCTAGCTCTTGAAAACCATAGTTTCACCCAGATTGGGCGCTTTTCGACTCTTATAAGGTCTAATTCAGGCCAATCGGGGCTGAATGTTTGACTTTTGGTCAAACTTTCTAATTAACACTAGAAACAAGGTTAATTAGCCACAATTGTACATAGAAACTATGTAATAATACTCCTGGCTCTTTAAAAACCTTGTTTTCTCTCTGTTAGGTCATATTCGGCTTATATAAGGCCTAGTTCAGGGAAATTGAGTCTGAAAGTCTGACTTTGGTCAAACTTTTCAATTAAGACTAGAAACAAGTTTAATTAGTAGTAATTATACATAAAAACTATATAATACTATTCCTAGCTCCTGAAAATAGCATATTCTCTCGGATTGGGCCTTTTTCGGTTCTTATAAGGCCTCGTTTAGACCAATCGGGGCTGAACGTTTGACTTTTAGTCAAACTTCTCAATTAAAACTAGAAACTAGATAAAATAGTAGTAATTTACATAGAAACTATGTAATACAACTCTCAGCTCTAGAAAACCATGTTTTCCTCTAGTTTGGCCACTTTTTAGCTCTTATTTATATGGCCTAATTTATGTCAATCGAGGCTAAAAGTTTAATTTTTTTGAAAAAAAATCAAATTAAGAATATAAACAAGTTTAATTAATCAAAATTATACATAAAAACTATATGATACTACTCTCAGCTCTTGAAAACCATGTTTTCTCCCTGTCTGGGCCCTATTTGGCTCTTATAAGGCCAGTTCAAACCAATCGGAGTTGAAAGTTTGACTTTTAGTCAAACTTTCTAATTAAAATTAGAACTTAGGTTAATTAGTAGTAATTATACATAGAAACAATGTAATACCACTTTCAGCTTTTGAAATAATATTTCCTACCGTTTGAGCCCTATTCGGCTCTTACGAGGCCTAATTCAGGCCCATAAGGGCTCAAGATTTGACTTTCGGTAAAACATCTAAATTAAGACCTGAAACAAGTTTAATTAGTAGTAATTATACAAAGTTACAATGTAAAAGTACTCCTGTCTCGTGAAAGCTGCATTTTCTCCCCGTTTGGATCCTATTTAGCTTTAATAAGGCCCTGTTCAGGCTAATCAGGGTTTAAAATTTGACTTTTAGTTAAATTTTCTAATTAATATTAGAAATAAGGTTAATTTGTAGTACTTGTACATAGAAACTACGTAATACCATTCACGGTACTTGAAAACTATGTTTTCCTACCGTTTGGTCCCATTCGGCTCTTATAAGGCCTAGTTCAGGCCAACCAGAGCTGAAAGTTTGACAAAAGTCAAAATTTTTAGATTAAGACTAGAAACAAGATTAATAGTAGTAACTGCATATAGAAACTATGTAATACTACTCTCGGCTCTTTAAAATCAAGTTTTCTCCCTGTTTAAACTATATCTGGTTCCTAGTTCAGGCCAATCAGTGTGAAAGTTTGACTTTTAATCAAACTTCCAAATTAAGACTAGAGGAAAGTTTAATTAGAAGTAATTATATATAAAAATTATGTAATACTACTCCCGGCTCTGGATAATCGCATTTTGTCCCTGTTTGGGCCCTTTTCGTATCTTATAAGGCCTAGTTCAGTCCAATCAAGGTTAAAGTTTGACTTTTGGTAAAAATACCCAATTAACACAAGAAACAGCGATAATTAGCAGTAATTGTACATAGAAACTATGTAACACCACTCGTAGCTCTCGGAACCATATTTTCCTCCAGTTTGGGTCCAATTCGGCTCATATAAGGTATAATTCAGGCCAATCGGGGCTGAAAAGTTTAACTTTTGGTCAAACTTCCAACTTAAGAATAGAGACAAATTGAATTAGTAGTGGTTATACATACAAACTATGTGATACTACTCCCAGCTCTTGAAAACCATGTTTTCTCCCCATTTGGACCCTATTCTCTGCTCTTATAAGGCCTAGTTCTAGCCAATCAGGGCTGAAAGTTTGAGTTTTAGTGAAACATCTCAATTAAGAAAAGAACCAAGTTTAATTAGTAGTAATTATACATAAAAACAATGTAATAGTACTTTGAGTTATTAAAAACTTCATTCCCCCCCCCCCGTTTGGGACCTATTTGGCTCATATACAACTTAGTCCTGGCCAATTCAGGGCTAAAAACTTGACTTTTGATCAAACTTCTCAATTAACACTAGAAACAAGGTTAATTAGCTGTAATTGTATATAGAAACTATGTAATAACACTCTCAGCTCTTGACAACAATATTTTCCTTTCATTTGGGCCCTATTTGGCTCTTATAAGGCCTAGTTAAGGCCAATAAGGGCTAACGGTTTGACTTTTCATCAAACTTCCCAATTAAGATTAGAATCAAGTTTAATTAGTAGTAATTATATATAAAAACTATGTAATACTACCCCCAGCTCTTAAAAACTACATTTTCTCCCCATTTCAACCCTATTGGGTTCTTATAAGGCCTAGTTCAGGCCAATTCGGGTTGAAAGTTTGACGTTTAGTCAAACCTCTAAATCAAAAATAGAAACAAGTTTAATTGTAGTAGTTATGCATATACACGATGTGATACTACTCTCAGCTCTTAAAAACCATATTTTCTCCCCGTTTGGGCCTTCTCGGCTCTTATAAGACCTGGTTCAAGCAGTCGAGGCTAAAAGTTTAACTTTTGGTAAAATATTCTAATTAAAACTAGAAACAAGTTTAATAGTGATAATTATACATAAAAACTATGTAATATACTCGCGGCTATTAAAAACTGCATTTCTCTTTATTTGGACCCTATGGCTAATCGGGGCTGAAAGTTTGACTTTTGGTCAAACTTTTAATTAACGCTAGAAACAAGGTTAATTAGTAGTAATTAGATATAAAAACTATTCAATACCACTCACAGCTCTTGAAAACCATATTCTCCTCCTGTTTGGATCCTATTCGGCTCTTATAATGCCTCATTCAGGCCAATCAAGGCTGAAGGTTTGAATTTTATATAAAATTACTATGTAATACTACTCTCGGCTCTTGAAAACATGTTCTCTCTCCTTTTTGGGTCTATTCCGTTCTTATAAAGCCTAGTTTAGGCCAATCGGGACTGAAAGTTTGACTTTTCGTCAAGCTTTCAGATTAAGGCTAGAAACAAGTTTATTAATAGTAATTGAATATAGAAGCTTTGTAATACCGTTCCCGGCTATTTAAAATCAAGTTTTTCTCCCTGTTTGGGCTTTATTTGGCTTTATAAGGCATACTTTAGGCAAGTCGGGGCTAAAAAATTGACTTTTGGTCAAACTTTCAAATTAAGTACAGAAATAAGTTTAATTTGGTCAAACGCTAATGCAGAGTTTTAACATGCAATTTGAAAGTTCACCTAGAGGGGGGGTGAATAGGTGATGGCTAATCTAATGGTCACTTAATGCCTAATAATGCGGAAGCTAAAACAATTATGACCAAATTAAAACTATTACACTAAACACCACGTATAACACAAAAGTGTTGCCGAATTCCCCGTGAAGGGCTCTGGACAAACTCCTCTAGATTCCTCTTGAATGGGTTGAGGTGCCGCGTTGGCTCTCTTGGTTGAATACAAGTGTTAGCAAACAATCCCACGCAAGTATATAACAATATGAGCACAAAAGAATATATCAAGCATATAAAGATAGACAATGAGAATATGCAAGATATAAGTAAGGGAGAGAGAGAGAAAAGGCAATCGCAAACACAAAGGGTTTGTTTCGAGGTTCGAGCACCCTTGCTCAACATCCCCGCCTTCGACACACGAAGGATTTCCACAATGCAAGATCCCAATGGATCTCTCCCCGGTGCCGCAACACCTACAAGCCCTCGGACTCCCTAGTCCCATACACACGCAAGCTCACTAGCTCGCCGAGGTCGCACCTCAAACCACCGAGTTCACACAAGAACTCTAAACCACCACGAGCACACTTGCCCGTTACCTCAAAGTACAAAGAAGAAATCTTTTGGTGATCTAAAACACTTTGATCACCAATTACAAACTCTCACAACACAATCCTATGGATAGATAAGGCAATGGATAGCTCAAGTGATTGTGAGAAAGCAAGGAAAGAACTATGGTGAAAAACTCAAGGAAATCACTTAAACACTCTTGATAAAATCTTCCCTTTAGATAAGAAATATTTGCTCTCAAATATGTGGAGAAAACTCTTTTAAACAGATAAGAAAAACTGGCTTAAAGCTCTCCTAAAATCTTTTTTTAAAACAATGACCAAACCCCCAAATTTATAGGGCAGAAAAATGTTGGAACCTGACAAGTTCAAGATGTTGACGCCTCTCCAATTACTAGATTTTGATGATGGACGAACACGACTACTACATGATGATTGCTCTACCTCAGATGGAGTTTATTATGCTTACGGGTGTTTGTGGAAGTTGTTGTGTAACGTAGAAAGATTTGTAATAGCCTTGATTACTTACACACAAAAATCCCTTCCCAAGTCGACTTACCCTATTGATATAGTCGACTACCCCAATGTAGTCGACTTGATATATAGCCCTAGTCGACTAGTCCACTTAGAACAAAAACTCTCAACTCTCTGTTTGGACTCTGTAAGCCAAATTAGTCGACTTGACTTTCTTACCTAGTCGACTAACAGATACTCTAGTCGACTAACCCTATTTCCAAGTCGACTAATCTTTGACACAAAAAATATCCAACTCTCTGTTTCTTTTCTGAAACAAAATTAGTCGACTACCCTTTTTATCCAGTCGACTAATCCAGTTTTAAGTCGACTACAAGTTAGTTACAGTCGACTAATTTCAGTTATCCAGAAACTTTTGTTTCCAACAGACACTTCCCTAGTCGACTAACAATCTTACCTAGTCGACTAATAAGTGAACTTTTGCCTAGCCTAGTCGACTATAAGCAGTTTCTGACTGTTGGACAGTTTCTCTTATCTGATTCATTTGGCAACGTTTTCAAATGTTCAAATTGTCTGAATTGATGCCATAACTTCCCTAACTGACCCTAGTCTACATCTATATATAGAGAAGTTATTCCTAAGGCCATTCACTAATTCTTTCAATCAGATTTCCAAAGCCAAAATTTCCAGAATCCTGAAAACTGAAATTTGCAACTTCTTTCTTCACCAAAAGCCATTTCCTCTTGTGAAGAATTCTGAAGTTAAACCTTCCTATACAGAACCTTGTCCACTACATATCCTTATCAAGGCTATAGGAAGTTATTGTATTCATTTCAAAGAAAGTTATACAAGGAGTCTTCTTGGGTGTAGAAGATTGTACAAGGCGTGTTCTCTTGGTGGAAGAGAAGTTGTGCACGTTGGCAAAGGGTGTTTGTCAAGTGGTGCACAAGGCACTTGTTGTAGGGTGTACACAAGGAAAGTAAAGGAAAATCTCAAGCGTTTGCTTGGGGACTGGATGTAGGTCACAAGGACCGAACCAGGATAACTCTCCGCTGTTTGCGTTTGTTTTTCTGTGCTTAATCTCTTGTGATTATTTAATTTCTGCAAGTGATTTGTTTAAAGTTTAAAATAACACTATTCACCCCCCCTCTAGTGTTGTTTTGCTTGTTATATAGATCCTACATTTGGTATCAGAGCAGGTTTCAAGGCAAACAACCATACAAGGATGGCAACGGATTTCCAATCATCCCAATTCAAAGAAGGGCATTCTACACAACGTCCACCGCTCTTTGACGGAACCAACTACAATTACTGGAAGTGTAGAATGAAGATCTACTTGCAGTCGCTAAACTACGACCTTTGGAACATCGTAGAAGCAGCATACACCAAGCCTACAACCAACTATGACGCTTGGAGTGAAGAACAAAAGAAGAATGCAAATCTGGATGCCAAGGCGATGAACGCTCTCTTTTGTGCCTTAACCAAAGAAGAGTTCAACCGTGTGTCTACATCAACCTCTGCACATCAAATATGGCATACACTCGAGGTAACACACGAAGGTACGAACAAGGTTAAGGAGTCTAAAATTTCAGTTCTTGTCCACAGATTTGAATTGTTCAAGATGAAGGAGAACGAAACCATATCCGAAATGGTTACAAGGTTCACCGACATCACCAACACTCTTGCATCCCTTGGAAAGGACTACACTCAAGTTGAACGAGTCCGTAAGATCCTTCGAGCACTCACACCGGAATGGGAGAAGAAGACAACCGCCATTGAAGAGGCAAACGATCTCTCCACCATGACATTAGAAAACCTAGTCGGTAATCTAATGGCATATGAAGTGCAAATAGAAGAAAGAAAGAAGGACGAACAACAACATCAATCCAAGAAGAAAGTTCTTGCCTTCCATGCATCTTCAGATACGGACAATTCGGATGAAGATGAAGAAGAAATGGCCATGCTTTCAAGGAAGTTCAAAAGATTCTTAAAACAAGGTAAGTATAATAAGAATAAAGATACTAATGAAATTCCAACTTGTTTTAAGTGTAACAAACCAGGCCATATGAAGAAGGATTGTCCATTGATGAAATCAAAAGGACACTTCAAGACTTTCAACAAGTTCAACAAGTTCAACAAGAATAAGAAGGCCTTTCAAGCAACATGGGATGATAGCGACTCATCTTCCTCTGAGGACGAAGAAGAAGCAAAGGAAACCGCCAATATTTGCTTCATGGCCCAAGAAGATGAGGTACCTAACAAAGAAAAGTGGATACTTGATAGTGGGTGTTCCAAACACATGACCGGACATATACAACTATTGTCTTCCGTACAAATCAAAAAGGAGGTACAGTGATCTTTGGAGACAATAACAAAGGAAAAGTTATTGGAACCGGCATTGTTGGTAATCTTTCAAAACCTCTTATTGAAAATGTCCTTTTGGTAAGTGGTTTAAAACACAATCTATTAAGTATTAGTCAATTATGTGATAAGGGTTATAAAATTGTGTTTGAAAAAGATGTTTGTCTTATTTATGATGCTACTATGAAAGATATTTTGTTTAAAGGTTTTCGAAACAATAACATATATGAATTGTCAATAGCATGCATGTCTTCAAATGAAAATTTATGTCTAATTGCTTCAAATAATGATTATTTTTTATGGCATAAAAGATTTGGTCATTTGAATATGAAAACTATTTCTAAGATTTCAAAATTTAACTTAGTTAAAGGTCTTCCAAAATTGCTTTCAAAAAGGACTATTTTTGTGATTCTTGTCAATTAGGAAAACAAGTTAAATCTTCTTTTAAATCAAAAGATTTGGTTTCTACAAAAAGACCTTTAGAATTATTGCATTTGGATTTATTTGGTCCTACTCGTGTTTCTTCATTAAACAAGAGTAGATATGTTTTTGTCATTGTTGATGATTATTCACGTTTTTCATGGGTGATTTTTCTGAAAAATAAAAATGACACTTTTGATGAATTTGTAAGTTTTTGTAAAAGAATTCAAAATCAAAAGTCTCTAAACATAGTCACTATTCGTAGTGATCATGGAGGAGAATTTGAGAATGAATCTTTTTCAAATTTCTGTAATAAGTATGGTATTACACATAATTTTGCATTTCCTAGAGCATCTCCTCAAAATGGTGTTGTAGAGAGAAAGAATAGGACTTTGCAAGAATGTGCTAGAACTATGCTTATGGATAGTAACTTACCAAAATACTTTTGGGCTGAAGCCACTGCTACTGCTTGTTATGTTTTAAATCGAGTACTTATTCGACCATTTTTAAATAAAACTTCTTATGAATTGTTTCATGATCGGATTCCAAAAGTTTCATATTTTAAGATTTTTGGTTGTAATGCTTTATTTTAAATACAAAAGATGCTTTAGATAAATTTGATGCTAGATCCAATGAAGGTATTTTTGTTGGCTATTCTACTCATAGTAAAGCATATAGAATTTTTAATAAAAAATCATTTACTATTGAAGAATCTTTACATGTTAAATTTGATGAATCCTTGACTAAACTTGTTTCTAATGATTCTCCACATGATGATGATCATATTATAGTTTCTCCTAATGAAAATATTGTTATATCTTCTGTTGATACTAACTTGTCTAAGGATGAAGAGATTCCTACCGAGTTACCGAAAGCCTATGTTGAAGTAAGGAATCATCCACAAGATTTGGTAATTGGAGATATAAATCAAGGCGTTCAAACGAGATCCAAGTTGAACTACATGACACAAATTGCCTTCATTTCACTCATTGAACCGAAGAATATCAACGAAGCATGTGCGGATGATTATTGGACAATTGCCATGCAGGAAGAGTTGAACCAATTTGTAAGAAATGATGTGTGGGATCTTGTGCAACGTCCTACTGATCATCCCGTCATCGGTACAAGATGGGTCTTCAAGAATAAACTCAATGAATCCGGTGAAGTCATTAAGAACAAGGCAAGGTTAGTAGCACAAGGGTATAATCAAGAAGAAGGTATTGATTTCGATGAAACTTATGCTCCAGTTGCAAGACTTGAATCAATTCGTATATTACTTGCTTTTTCATGTTTTATGAATTTCAAATTATATCAAATGGATGTAAAAAGTGCCTTTTTAAATGGAATAATTAAAGAAACTGTTTATGTTGAACAACCACCAGGTTTTGAACATGAAAAATTTCCTAACCATGTTTTCAAACTTAAAAAAGCTTTATATGGTTTAAAACAAGCACCTCGTGCTTGGTATGATAGATTAAAGAGTTTTCTTTTAAATTCTGATTTTAAAATGGGAAGTGCAGATACAACTTTTTTTATCAAACATGTTCATAAAGATATCTTAATAATTCAGATTTATGTTGATGATATATTATTTGGTTCTACTAATGATGATCTTTGTCAAGAATTTTCTAAGACTATGCAGAATGAATTTGAGATGAGCCACATGGGCGAACTCACTTACTTCCTCGGTCTTCAAATCAAACAAATGAAGGATGGAATCTTCATCTCCCAATGCAAATACGCTAAGGAACTTCTAAAGCGATTTGGTATGGAAAATTCTGGTCACAAGAATACTCCCATGAGTACAACTACCTTTTTGGACAAAGATGAAAGTGGTAAGAATGTTGATCAGAAACTCTATAGAGGTATGATTGGCTCTCTACTTTATATTACTTCTAGTAGACCTGATATAATGTTTAGCGTATGCTTATGTGCTAGATATCAGTCAAATCCTAAGGAATCACATATTAAAGCCGTGAAAAGGATCTTTAGATATTTAAATAACACAGTCAACTATGGTTTATTTTATCCAAAGTCATGCACATTTGATTTATTATCTTATAGTGATGCTGATTTTGCTGGTTGTAAATCTGACCGGAAGAGTACTAGTGGTACTTGTCACTTTTTGGGACATTCACTAGTATCTTGGTTCAGTAAAAAGCAAAATTCCGTATCCTTATCAACAACTGAGGCAGAATATATTGCTGCTAGTGTTGCATGTGCCCAAATTATATGGATGAAACAAACCTTACTTGATTATGGCATGACTCTCACAAATTCACCTATTATGTGTGATAATACAAGTGCTATTAATCTATCTAAAAATCCAGTTCACCATTCACGTACCAAACATATTGATATTAGACATCATTTTTTACGTGATCATGCTTTAAAAGGTGATATTTCTTTAAATTTCATATCAACTGATAATCAAGTTGCTGATATATTAACTAAACCACTAAAAGAAGATATCTTTATAAAATTTAGAAGAGATCTTGGTATTTGTAATTTTTTCAGATTTTTAAACAATTTCTTAGATTTTTTCAAAGGCAGTATTTTTATGAAAGTTAGTCGACTTATAACTCTTAATAGTCGACTTATAAAAGTCTTAGTCGACTTGAACAATCTCCTAGTGGACTCCTGCAACAACCAGAAACTTCAATCTCTGATTTGTCCAGAATTAGTCGACTATAGTAAATTTACAGTCGACTAGACCTATTATTAGTCGACTAGTCTTGTCCTGTAAGTCGACTAATACTGTGAATTTCTGTTTTTTCTGTTTTCGGATTTTTGATTCAAACCCGACCCAATAACTTAAGTTAAGGATCCGATATCAATTATTTTTTAATCCTATCCATTGATTTATATCCAGGATTCATCTTAACCATTCATTTCTTTCCTTATCACCCAAACCCTAGAAATAATCCCTCATTCTCTCCTTCCAACCGAGCTTCAGTCGACCAAGGAGAAAAACTAGGGCACCCGGGTTCTGCGACTTCTTCCAGCGAATTCCTTCCAATTCCTCTCCCAGTTCTTCATTTCAGGGTATAAATCTTTCCAATTTCAGTTCATTACTTCATTATCTACTGTCTCTTTGCGTTAATTTCGTTTTCATCATGTCTCGTTCCAAGAAAACAAAATTCACTCCTGGTTCATCCTCTTCAACCACTGTTGATTTTAGGACTTATCTGAAAAATCCACAGCTAGAGGCTGATTATCTTCGTCTGTCTCAATTAGATATCATACCAGGAAGGTTCATCAAATATGATGATTTTTATGATTATGATATCATGGATTATCTTAGAAATTGTGGTTTATATAACATGTTCTCCTCTGAAGTTAAGGATGCTTATTATCCTTTTCTAATCTATCTATTCTACACCAACTTAGCTTTTGAAGATAATGAAAATAAAACTATCTTGCATCCTATGTTAAAGGTGTTCATATTAAGCTTTCTATCAAGAATATTGGCCGTATCTTATCTATTCCATATTCTGGCCTCACTCTTGATGAGATTGTGATGGATGATGAAGATGTTTTAGATCTTATCTTTCTACCAGGACAACATCTACCCATGTCCAACAACAAGCTTAAGCCAATTCCCCGTCTAATTGGTAGAATCCTTTCCTATAACATCTGCCCTAAGATTGGTAGTTATAATTACTACTCAAGGGAATTATCGTCCTGTGTCTATGCTATTATGGCTGGACATGACGTTAATTGGGCTAAAATCATATTTGACACCATGGTCAAGTTTCATTCTTCTCACCTACCATTTGGCGCCTTTCTCACTCCAATCTTTCGGAAGTATAATGTTGATCTTGCTTCTGAAGAGACTGTTGTAAAGAGTTTTGAGTTCTTTGATCGTGCTGCCATTAATAGGATGAAGCTACCTGAGTTTTCTTCTCATGAACCCAACAACCACCTTCTAAATCACCAAGTCCTCCACATGGTCCATCTACATCTTCACAACCCGATCCTCCTCCAACTCAACCAAATCCATATGCCGATGCTTTCTATAATTCCATGTCCGCCCAAATAGCATCCCTTCAATCTCAACAACAAAATTTGTTGGATTCTCACTCTCGCATTCTTGAGAATCAATCTATGATGATGACTAGGCTGCAATCCATTGAGTCTACTCAATCAGCCATACTCAGTCTTCTCAAGATCCATCACCCACCTCCTCCTCCCGGATCCGAAGATTGAAGCTATTGGCGTTGGAGTGTCTTTTTATGCTATTTGCTTTTGAAGAACTATTATGTATTTTCTGTTTTTCAAGACTCTGTCAGTTTTTTGTTTCAGACCTATGTATCTTCTCTTTTTGTAATGACAAAGGGGAGAAATGTTGTTATGTAACTCTGTTATGTTATCGTGATATGTGTATCTGTGTATCTGTGTTATCGTGATATCTATCTGTGTTATCGTGATATCTGTCTTTGTGTATCTATGTGTATCTGTGTGTATATTCTGAAAATTCTGCATGTTGTGCAAATTGTGACACTATTTGACATATATATGTTTTATGAATACTAACATAAATCATGCAAGGTGCAACCTAACATTTTCTGCAGGGACAAAATTTTTTTTATAACTTAGTTACTGCAGGGGAGTTTTGTTGCAGGGGGAGCCATCATAGACATATGTTGTCATCATCAAAAAGGGGGAGAATGTTGGAACCTGACAAGTTCAAGATGTTGACGCCTCTCCAATTACTAGATTTGATGATGGACGAACACGACTACTACATGATGATTGCTCTACCTCAGATGGAGTTTATTATGCTTACGGTGTTTGTGGAAGTTGTTGTGTAACGTAGAAAGATTTGTAATAGCCTTGATTACTTACACACAAAAATCCCTTCCCAAGTCGACTTACCTATTGATATAGTCGACTACCCCAATGTAGTCGACTTGATATATAGCCCTAGTCGACTAGTCCACTTAGAACAAAAACTCTCAACTCTCTGTTTGGACTCTGTAAGCCAAATTAGTCGACTTGACTTTCTTACCTAGTCGACTAACAGATACTCTAGTCGACTAACCCTATTTCCAAGTCGACTAATCTTTGACACAAAAAATATCCAACTCTCTGTTTCTTTTCTGAAACAAAATTAGTCGACTACCCTTTTTATCCAGTCGACTAATCCAGTTTTAAGTCGACTACAAGTAGTTACAGTCGACTAATTTCAGTTATCCAGAAACTTTTGTTTCCAACAGACACTTCCCTAGTCGACTAAACAATCTTACCTAGTCGACTAATAAGTGAACTTTTGCCTAGCCTAGTCGACTAATCCAGTATCCTAGTCGACTATAAGCAGTTTTCTGACTGTTGGACAGTTTCTCTATCTGATTCATTTGGCAACGTTTTCAAATGTTCAAATTGTCTGAATTGATGCCATAACTTCCCTAACTGACCCTAGTCTACATCTATATATAGAGAAGTTATTCCTAAGGCCATTCACTAATTCTTTCAATCAGATTTCCAAAGCCAAAATTTCCAGAATCCTGAAACTGAAATTTGCAACTTCTTTCTTCACCAAAAGCCATTTCCTCTTGTGAAGAATTCTGAAGTTAAACCTTCCTATACAGAACCTTGTCCACTACAGATCCTTATCAAGGCTATAGGAAGTTATTGTATTCATTTCAAAGAAAGTTGTACAAGGAGTCTTCTTGGGTGTAGAAGATTGTACAAGGCGTGTTCTCTTGGTGGAAGAGAAGTTGTGCACGTTGGCAAAGGGTGTTTATCAAGTGGTGCACAAGGCACTTGTTGTAGGGTGTACACAAGGAAAGTAAAGGAAAATCTCAAGCGTTTGCTTGGGGACTGGATGTAGGTCACAGGACCGAACCAGGAAACTCTCCGCTGTTTGCGTTTGTTTTTCTGTGCTTAATCTCTTGTGATTATTTAATTTCTGCAAGTGATTTGTTTAAAGTTTAAAATAACACTATTCACCCCCCCTCTAGTGTTGTTTTGCTTGTTATATAGATCCTACA
>JAVJIF010033733.1:0-72332 GCA_038442645.1 Agave tequilana | reverse complement strand
TGTCAATAGCATGCATGTCTTCAAATGAAAATTTATGTCTAATTGCTTCAAATAATGATTATTTTTTATGGCATAAAAGATTTGGTCATTTGAATATGAAAACTATTTCTAAGATTTCAAAATTTAACTTAGTTAAAGGTCTTCCAAAAATTGCTTTCAAAAAGGACTATTTTTGTGATTCTGTCAATTAGGAAAACAAGTGAAATCTTCTTTTAATCAAAAGATTTGGTTTCTACAAAAAGACCTTTAGAATTATTGCATTGGATTTATTGGTCCTACTCGTGTTTCTTCATTAAACAAGAGTAGATATGTTTTTGTCATTGTTGATGATTATTCACGTTTTTCATGGGTGATTTTTCTGAAAAATAAAAATGACACTTTTGATGAATTTGTAAGTTTTTGTAAAAGAATTCAAAATCAAAAGTCTCTAAACATAGTCACTATTCGTAGTGATCATGGAGGAGAATTTGAGAATGAATCTTTTTCAAATTTCTGTAATAAGTATGGTATTACACATAATTTTGCATTTCCTAGAGCATCTCCTCAAAATGGTGTTGTAGAGAGAAAGAATAGGACTTTGCAAGAATGTGCTAGAACTATGCTTATGGATAGTAACTTACCAAAATACTTTTGGGCTGAAGCCACTGCTACTGCTGTTTATGTTTTAAATCGAGTACTTATTCGACCATTTTTAAATAAAACCTCTTATGAATTGTTTCATGATCGATTCCAAAAGTTTCATATTTTAAGATTTTTGGTTGTAAATGCTTTATTTAAATACAAAAGATGCTTTAGATAAATTTGATGCTAGATCCAATGAAGGTATTTTTGTGGCTATTCTACTCATAGTAAAGCATATAGAATTTTAATAAAAAATCATTTACTATTGAAGAATCTACATGTTAATTTGATGAATCCTTGACTAAACTTGTTTCTAATGATTCTCCACATGATGATGATCATATTATAGTTTCTCCTAATAAAAATATTGTTATATCTTCTGTTGATACTAACTTGTCTAAGGATGAAGAGATTCCTACCGAGTTACCAAAGCCTATGTGAAGTAAGGAATCATCCACAAGATTTGGTAATTGGAGATATAAATCAAGGCGTTCAAACGAGATCCAAGTTGAACTACATGACACAAATTGCCTTCATTTCACTCATTGAACCGAAGAATATCAACGAAGCATGTGCGGATGATTATTGGACAATTGCCATGCAGGAAGAGTTGAACCAATTGTAAGAAATGATGTGTGGGATCTTGTGCAACGTCCTACTGATCATCCCGCATCGGTACAAGATGGGTCTTCAAGAACAAACTCAATAAATCCGGTGAGTCATTAAGAACAAGGCAAGATTAGTAGCACAAGGGTATAATCAAGAAGAAGGTATTGATTTCGATGAAACTTATGCTCCAGTTGCAAGACTTGAATCATTCGTATATTACTTGCTTTTTCATGTTTTATGAATTTCAAATTATATCAAATGGATGTTAAAAGTGCCTTTTTAAATGGAATAATTAAAGAAACTGTTTATGTTGAACAACCACCAGGTTTTGAACATGAAAAATTTCCAAACCATGTTTTCAAACTTAAAAAAGCTTTATATGGTTTAAAGCAAGCACCTCGTGCTTGGTATGATAGATTAAAGAGTTTCTTTTAAATTCTGATTTTAAAATGGGAAGTGCAGATACAACTCTTTTTATCAAACATGTTAATGAAGATATCTAATAATTCAGATTTATGTTGATGATATATTATTTGGTTCTACTAATGATGATCTTTGTCAAGAATTTTCTAAGACTATGCAGAATGAATTTGAGATGAGCCACATGGGGCGAACTCACTTACTTCCTCGGTCTTCAAATCAAACAAATGAAGGATGGAATCTTCATCTCCCAATGCAAATACGCTAAGGAACTTCTAAAGCGATTTGGTATGGAAAATTCTGGTCACAAGAATACTCCCATGAGTACAACTACCTTTTGGACAAAGATGAAAGTGGTAAGAATGTCGATCAAAAACTCTATAGAGGTATGATTGGCTCTCTACTTTATATTACTTCTAGTAGACCTGATATAATGTTTAGCGTATACTTATGTGCTAGATATCAGTCAAATCCTAAGGAATCACATATTAAAGCCGTGAAAAGGATTTTTAGATATTTAAATAACACTGTCAACTATGGTTTATTTTATCCAAAGTCATGCACATTTGATTTATTATCTTATAGTGATGCTGATTTTGCTGGTTGTAAATCTGACCGGAAGAGTACTAGTGGTACTTGTCACTTTTTGGGACATTCACTAGTATCTTGGTTCAGTAAAAGGCAAAATTCCGTATCCTTATCAACAACTGAGGCAGAATATATTGCTGCTAGTGTTGCATGTGCCCAAATTATATGGATGAAACAAACCTTACTTGATTATGGCATGACTCTCACAAATTCACCTATTATGTGTGATAATACAAGTGCTATTAATCTATCTAAAATCCAGTTCACCATTCACGTACCAAACATATTGATATTAGACATCATTTTTTACGTGATCATGCTTTAAAAGGTGATATTCTTTAAATTTCATATCAACTGATAATCAAGTTGCTGATATATTAACTAAACCACTAAAGAAGATATCTTTATAAAATTTAGAAGAGATCTTGGTATTGTAATTTTTCAGATTTTTAAACAATTTCTTAGATTTTTCCAAAGGCAGTATTTTTATGCAAGTTAGTCGACTTATAACTCTTATTAGTCGACTTATAAAAGTCTTAGTCGACTTGAAATATTACTAGTCGACTCCTGCAACAAACAGAAACTTCAATTTCTGATTTGTCCAGAATTAGTCGACTATAGTAAATTTACAGTCGACTAGACCTATTATTAGTCGACTAGCCTTGTCCTGTAAGTCGACTAAAACTGTCAATTTCTGTTTTTTGTTTTCGGATTTTTGGTTCAAACCCGACCCAATAACTTAAGTTAAGGATCCGATATCAATTATTTTTTAATCCTATCCATTGATTTATATCCAGGATTCATCTTAACCATTCATTTCTTTCCTTATCACCCCAAACCCTAGAAATAATCCCTCATTCTCTCCTTCCAACCGAGCTTCAGTCGACCAAGGAGAAAAACTAGGGCACCCGGGTTCTGCGACTTCTTCCAGCGAATTCCTTCCAATTTCTCTCCCAGTTCTTCATTTCAGGGTATAAATCTTTCCAATTTCAGTTCATTACTTCATTATCTACTGTCTCTTTGAGTTAATTTCGTTTTCATCATGTCTCGTTCCAAGAAAACAAAATTCACTCCTGGTCATCCTCTTCAACCACTGTTGATTTTAGGACTTATCTAAAAAATCCACAGCTAGAGGCTGATTATCTTCGTCTGTCTCAATTAGATATCATACCAGGAAGGTTCATCAAATATGATGATTTTTATGATTATGATATCATGGATTATCTTAGAAATTGTGGTTTATATAACATGTTCTCCTCTGAAGTTAAGGATGCTTATTATCCTTTTCTAATCTATCTATTCTAACCAACTTAGCTTTTGAAGATAATGAAAATAAAACCTATCTTGCATCCTATGTTAAAGGTGTTCATATTAAGCTTTCTATCAAGAATATTGGCCGTATCTTATCTATTCCATATTCTGGCCTCACTCTTGATGAGATTGTGATGGATGATGAAGATATTTTAGATCTTATCTTTCTACCAGGACAACATCTACCCATGTCCAACAACAAGCTTAAGCCAATTCCCCGGTCTAATTGGTAGAATCCTTTCCTATAACATTGCCCTAAGACTGGTAGTTATAATTACTACTCAAGGGAATTATCGTCCTGTGTCTATGCTATTATGGCTGGACATGACGTTAATTGGGCTAAAATCATATTTGACACCATGGTCAAGTTTCATTCTTCTCACCTACCATTTGGCGCCTTTCTCACTCCAATCTTTCGGAAGTATAATGTTGATCTTGCTTCTGAAGAGACTGTTGTAAAGAGTTTGAGTTCTTTGATCGTGCTTGCCATTAATAGGATGAAGCTACCTGAGTTTCCTTCTCATGAACCCCAACAACCACCTTCTAAATCACCAAGTCCTCCACATGGTCCATCTACATCTTCACAACCCGATCCTCTCCAACTCAACAAATCCATATGCCGATGCTTTCTATAATTCAATGTCTGCCCAGATAGCATCCCTTCAATCTCAACAACAAAATTTGTTGGATTCTCACTCTCGCATTCTTGAGAATCAATCTCTGATGATGACTAGGCTGCAATCCATTGAGTCTACTCAATCAGCATACTCAGTCTTCTCAAGATTCATCACCCACCTCCTCCTCCCGGATCCGAAGATTGAAGCTATTGGCGTTGGGAGTGTTGTGTTTTCTGTTTATGCTATTGCTTTTGAAGAACTATTATGTATTTTCTGTTTTAAAGACTATGTCAGTTTATGTTTCAGACCTATGTATCTTCTCTTTTTGGTAATGACAAAGGGGGAGAAATGTTTTTATGTAACTCTGTTATGTTATCGTATGTTGTTATGTAACTCTGTTATGTTATCGTGATATCTGTGTTTGTGTATCGTGATATGTGTATCTGTGTTTGTATATAGTGATATGTGTATCTTTCTGTATCTATGTGTATCTGTGTGTATATTCTGAAAATTCTGCATGTTGCATGTTGTGCAAAATTGTGACACTATTTGACATATATATGTTATGAATACTAACATATAATCATGCAGGTGCAACCTAACATTTTCTGCAGGGACAAAATATTTTTATAACTTAATTACTGCAGGGGAGTTTTGTTGCAGGGGGAGCCATCATAGAATATGTTGTCATCATCAAAAAAGGGGAGAATGTTGGAACCTGACAAGTTCAAGATGTTGACGCCTCTCCAATTACTAGATTTTGATGATGGACGAACACGACTACTACATGATGTTTGCTCTACCTCAGATGGAGTTTATTATGCTTATGGGTGTTTGTGGAAGTTGTTGTGTAATGTAGAAAGATTTGTAATAGCCTTGATTACTTACACACAAAAATCCCTTCCCAAGTCGACTTACCCTATTGATATAGTCGACTACCCCAATGTAGTCGACTTGATATATAGCCCTAGTCGACTAGTCCACTTAGAACAAAAACTCTCAACTCTCTGTTTGGACTCTGTAAGCCAAATTAGTCGACTTGACTTTCTTACCTAGTCGACTAACAGATACTCTAGTCGACTAACCTATTTCCTAGTCGACTAATCTTTGACACAAAAATATCCAACTCTCTGTTTCTTTTCTGAAACAAAATTAGTCGACTACCCTTTTTATCCAGTCGACTAATCCAGTTTAAGTCGACTACAAGTTAGTTACAGTCGACTAAATTTCAGTTATCCAGAAACTTTTTTCCAACAGACACTTCCCTAGTCGACTAACAATCTTTCCTAGTCGACTAATAAGTGAACTTTTGCCTAGCCTAGTCGACTAATCCAGTATCCTAGTCGACTATAAGCAGTTTCTGACTGTGGACAGTTTCTCTTATCTGATTCATTTGGCAACGTTTTCAAATGTTTAAATTGTCTGAATTGATGCCATAACTTCCCTAACTGACCCTAGTCTACATCTATATATAGAGAAGTTATTTCAAAGGCCATTCACTAATTCTTTCAATCAGATTTCCAAAGCCAAAATTTCCAGAATCCTGAAAACTAAAATTTGCAACTTCTTTCTTCACCAAAAGCCATTTCCTCTTGTGAAGAATTCTGAAGTTAAACCTTCCTATACAGAACCTTGTCCACTACAGATCCTTATCAAGGCTATAGGAAGTTATTGTATTCATTTCAAAGAAAGTTGTACAAGGAGTCTTCTTGGGTGTAGAAGATTGTACAAGGCGTGTTCTCTTGGTGGAAGAGAAGTTGTGCACGTTGGCAAAGGGTGTTTGTCAAGTGGTGCACAAGGCACTTGTTGTAGGGTGTACAAAGGAAAGTAAAGGAAAATCTCAAGCATTTGCTTGGGACTGGATGTAGGTCACAAGGACCGAACCAGATAACTCTCCGCTGTTTGCGTTTGTTTTTCTGTGCTTAATCTCTTGTGATTATTTAATTTCTGCAAGTGATTTGTTTAAAGTTTAAATAACACTATTCACCCCCCCTCTAGTGTTGTTTTGCTTGTTATATAGATCCTACACTTGTAAAGAAGTTTGGACTTGAAGGCTCAAAGACTTGCAACACTCCCATGGCAACTACAACCAAGCTTGATAAAGATGACCAAGGTAAAAATGTTGATATTAAATTATATAGAAGCATGATAGGAAGTCTTTTATATTTAACGGCAAGTAGGCCGGATATCATGTTTAGTGTGTGTCTTTGTGCTAGATTTCAATCGTGTCCTAAAGAGTCTCATCTTATTGCGGTAAAACGCATTATCGTTATATTAAGGGCACTATTGGGATGGGTTTATGGTATCCGAAAACCGGAGATTTCTCAATGACGAGTTATTCGGATGCCGACTATGCGGGTTGTAGAGTAGATAGAAAGAGTACTAGTGGGACATGTCATTTCTTGGTAATTGTCTTGTTTCATGGTCCTCTAGGAAACAAAATTCCGTAGCACTCTCAACCGCCGAGGCGGAGTATGTTGCCGCAGGGGCTTCTTGTGCACAAGTCCTTTGGATGAAACATACTCTCCTTGATTTTGATTTGCATTTTGATCATATAAAAATATTTTGTGATAATACTAGTACTATACACATGACTAAGAATGCAAATCAACATAGTAAGACCAAGCACATTGAGATTAGATATCACTTTCTTAGAGATCATTTTGAGAAGGAGATATAGATATTGATTATGTTTCCACGGATTTACAACTAGCCGATATTTTCACTAAACCACTTGATTTTGCTAGATTCTCGTTTATTTGTGGAGAACTTAATGTTTGTGTTATTGAATAGACATGTTTTTCATAACCCTTTTTGATGTATGACTAAAAGGGGGAGAATAAGTTTACATGGGACAAAAATAAGTTCATTTGGTCTTGGTTCCATATGAATTTATATGTTTTGGTTTTATGAGTTTTTGTTATAAGTCTTGTGTTTTATGAATTGAGAACTCTTGTATTTTGTGTTTTATTGGTATTTGAGAACTCTTGTATTTTGTGTTTTATTGGTATTGTTTCAATTTGGTTTCAATTGGCATCAGAGTATGTTTTTGTGTTTTTAATAAATTCTTGTGTTTTTCATATAGCATAAATATAACATAATTTGAGGGGGAGTCTTCTTCCCCCATATTTTTGTCTATAGCCTATTTGTTTTGTCATCATCAAAAAGGGGGAGATTGTTGGCCCAAGAGGTTACACTCTCTTGTTTTGTGTTTTGATGATGACAAACCAAATAAGAGCTATTTGGTACTAATGAATTTGTTCAAGATAAGTTTCAGGTTTTGTACCATGTTTGGAGACCATTGGCTTAGCTTTTGCAAGAACTTCTAAGTTTCACATAGTAAGGAAGGCAAATTGCACAATCAAGGAAGGATCATAGAAGAGAAAGGCATTGGATGGCTCAAAGACTTGAAGATTGCTCAAAAAGTATTTAATCATTGTATTTTTAGTTTTATAGCTTGTTAAAGAATAGTGGATAGGTGTGAAGCTCTATCACACACGTTTTTGCGCACATGTTTATTCCAAAATGTTTTCTTATAATTTATACAAAAACATTTGTTTACAAGATTTGGCCTACAGATATATATTTGTGTTTTATACAAATCTATGTTCAAAAGTATTTTTGTCAAAACAAAATCTCCTTTATATTCTTTCAAAACCTGATTTTTAACCTGTTCCGGTCGACCGACCGGTCGACTGATTCTATGTCAGGTTTGACCGGTCGACCGTGCAGTCGACCGAGGAACTGGCAGGTGCACGTATCCGTGTGCATGTCTGCCGGTCGACCGTGCAGTCGACCGACTGTAAGTCACTCTGCTCTCGGTTAAAATGGGTCGACCGGGCGGTCGACCGCTGGCCTGCAACGGTCATATTTTTGAACTTACGGTCGACCGACCGGTCGACCGACAGAGCCGTTTGAACAGTAACGGGCATTTTTTTGAGCTGTTTATTTTTGTCTTTTCTCACTTAAGTGAGTTTAAATGACTTGTTTGGGTTTAATACATTCTGATAGCCTTAAAATGTTTTATCTTCTAACCCTAGCCCTCTCCTATAAATAGGGGTGTTTGGGGAGAGATTGGTTACAACAATTATTTGCTAGAAAATTCAAAAGTTTAAGGCATTCAAAAGAGCTTGGTTTTTTGTTTTTGTGCTGAAATTCTCTCTCATTTTCTGAAGTATTTTTCAAAAGAACTCTCTGATTTCATTTTCTTTTCTCCTTGCACACAAGAGCTTCATTCCTACTCATTGTTCTCTAAGGACCTTTTGTAAGAGAAGAGACAATTGAAAGAGAGACTTTGTGGTCTTTTGACTACTCAGAAATTCCTTGTACTTGAGATTGTGGAGTTGGGTACTCCATTGTATTTGTGATCTTTGTGATAGTGGAAGTAGCTAGAATCCTTCTGGGGAAGGCGGGGATTAGAGCTGGGTGCTCGAACCTCGATAACATATCTTTGTGTTTGCGATTGGTTTACTTTTCCTTGTCATTACTTATTGCTTGAGATTGTCATTGCCATATTCATTTTCATTCATATTGTCAATCATTATCCCATACAACAAGGTTGCATTGCGCACCTCTAACTCATTTTACGAGAAAGCCGGAGGAAGGAGTTCAGAGCCCTTAATAGGGAATTCGGCTCTTAGTCTTGTTTTGGGAGATTGTTGCATTACATTTGCATCATAATTTTTAAATTGCTCTTTGATTAGCATCATCACCTATTCACCCCCCCTCTAGGTGATTTTCAAGAGGCTCTTCTCCTCTTCATTTTTTCTTCCTCCCCTCTCTTCCTTCTTTTCGCTCTTTTAAAATATCAAACAAGCCCTTCTCCAGTATCTTTACCCTTCAATAACCTTCTCCAGGGAGACACATTTGCTATAATCCTCTTCACTACCTTCATTACAAATTTCATAACTTTGTCTGGCCGGGAAATGTTGCCCATAAGCGTCAAGGTTTAAGTTGCCAACACAGCCAGCCTGCTTCTCTACCACAGCTAGATGATGACATTATCATTATAGGTTAGATCACTATGACAAAAGTACGGGCTTTATCTGGCACCTAATTATTATTGGATTGTAAAAAAAGAAAAAGAAAATAGATTGATTTGAACTAAGCTATCCTGCAATGCTGATAGGATCTCTCTCGTCTTTCTTTGTGTGGCCAAGTCATTGGCTTGAAAAAGCTCGAAAGACATTAACTTGAGAAGATTTGGGTATTTTTCCACCCTACACAGAAGACACATGCGTTATTTATCAGCCCCTTGACCTAACCAACATGCTTATCCACAGTCGGTCCTCTCCAAAGCTTTCACTAGTAATCAGAATAGTCCTCCTCATTTTCTTCTTGCTTGCATTTGCTTTCTATATCTTTAGCACTCACCATGTTCCTCAAAGTCTTTTTATAACGCTGGAGAAAGAATTTGAAGATTTTCTTTAGACTCTTCAACAGTTAAAGGGAATTTTTTAGAACGCCTAGCATTGAGTTATCCAACCCTAACCAATGTGGTAATCTCAACATCCAGAGCCTCAAGGAATACATGAAGGCCTTTCTAGACAAGCAAATCGTTGAGTTGCTCCTCTCTCAACCACCCTAAAGTAATCATTTGAAATTCTTGGTGACCTCCAAGTACTATCATGATCGTGAATATATAGTTTTGTCACCCAAAACAATCGTCAAGTTTCTTTTCAAATACCCATTTGTATCCTATGCTTTTGCAGCCAGGAGGAAGATCAGCAAGTTTCGAATTGTGAATTTAAACTAAATTTAAATTTCATTATCTATGGCTTCCTTTCAATATGGAGAGTCTAATGATTTCACTGCATCTTCAAAAGTGGTACGAGAGTCTTCTATTACTAACGCATAGAAGTCTTCATGAACTTTTTATATCCAGGTTCTCTTACTTCTCTTAAGTTCAGCTTGAGTTTCATCTTCTAAGGGTCTGAATGACTGAAACTGGGTTTAGCTTGACTGAAACTTAAACCTATATTCTCTTCATTTATACTTGTATTAAGTTTAGTTTTGTATGAAAAGATATTCTCAAAGTAATGGCCATTCCTATCTTAACTATAATATAGTTGCTATGTCACTAATCTTAGAATTGATAACTAAAAACCTATTGATATTGCTATTTGATGCATAGCCCATGGATATTCGATAATGTCTTTGAGCCAATCTTCTCTCTTATTCTCAGAATCTTAACCTTTTCTAGGCACCCCCACATTTTTAAGTGATTAGGTTAAGATTTCTATTTTTCTAAATTTTATAAGGAGTTTTATGTTAGTTTTTAAAAGGTATTCTATTTAGAATATAGCAAGCACTCATGAGGGCTTCTCCTTACAAGTTCTCTGGCATATCAGAGTTAATCAACACTGAGTTTACTATATCTATTAGGGTTTTATTTTTTCTCTGCTACTCCATTAGATTGAGGAGCATAAGAAGCAGTCATCTTATGAACTATTTCTTTTCCTTCACAAAATTATTTTAGTTTATTTGAAGTATACCCATCTCCTCTATCTGATCTAAGTATTTTAATATTCTTCTCTAGTTGATTTTCAACTTTGTCTTGTAGATTTTGAATTTATTAATCACTTCATCTTTAGTCTTTATGAACTTCATCGTTTGTCTTTATGAGATAGAGGTAACAATATTTAGAACAATCATCTATGAAGGTTACAAAATATTTATTACCTCTTATAGAAGTTCTTCCAGGATCATAAATATCACTATGAATGAATTTTAGAACTTCAGAATCTCTATCTATAGTTTTGAGGGTTTCTTTGATAGTTTAGCTTCTACACAAATTTCACATTTATCATTATCTTTGATATTTAGTTTAGGACTCAAGTTGAGAAGCATGTCTTTTTATTGAATTATAATTCATATGTCTCAAGTGTTGATGTCAAATTACAGAGGATTGAATGTTAAGAGTGTTGGAGGTGCAAGATTGGAACTTTTAACATTCAATTTGAACAAGCCATCACTCAGAATCTTTTTCCAATAAAATTCAAACCTTGGTTATTAAATCAAAGTTTGATTCAAATATAAGCTTATAATCTTGTTGGACTAATAAAGATCTATTAATAAGATTCTCCTTACCTCAAATACTAGTGGTATCCTGTAGAGTTGAGGTCCTATAGAATGTCAGCTTCAAGTTGATTTGATTTACTCTGAGAATAGGAGCCACAATATTGTTCCCATGGTCATAGTTTCTCTACCTGAGACCTGATAGGTGAAAAACAAAAATTGATCAGAGCAGACATATATTTTAACTCCAGTGTCAATTCACCAATCATTTGCTTGAACGCTCTAGTTTACTTCAGGACTTGAAAGTATTCTCAGCAGGACTGAAAGTCACCATATTGATTTGGAGGTCCTTCCTTCCTAGGTGATCGGGCGGAACTAGCACTTAAAAATGTGTAGTTATGAAATCAATGAAATTATGCGTGTGCTAATGTTCTCTCGATACTTCCGTTATAGCATGGCTCAATGGGTCGAATTCACAGGGACGGGAGGCGATAGAAGCATTAACAGTTTGTTCACGTGTTATGTTAACAGTTCTTCTTTGTTAAAGAATGAAAAAGAAAATAAAAGAAAAGAAATCCAGAAGTGATATGGGAGAAGGCGATGAAACGACAATGTGAAAATAAAAGAGAAGTGGTTGTGAATTGGTGGAGAAGAAAATAGAAAAATGATAAAAGCAAATGAAATGAGAAGAGGTTTTGGAAAATAGTTTTTAAACAAAGTAACAAGAAGGAAAAGAACTATAAAAGAAAACTCATGGCTACAAACTACTAATTGCTCCACTAACCATGCTAACCTCTTAGTGATAGTTGTCTCACATAGATTCTTGGTCATCACTAGTCCTTGGCTTCAAGAGACGATACAAAGTATTGCTCATAAAATTATTCTTCTACATTCAAACAACACAACCATAACACACAACAAGTTGCAAGATAGTATTAATTCATCAAACCTATTAGAGGTGAGCATGAAATAAAGAAGACATTGTAAGTTGTAAGTTAGTGGGTTAGATGTTAGAAATGTTAGAATGTTAGAATCCATCATTGTGAGCCATCAATGGCTCTTGCAAGAGCAAGGCCTTGTAGAGGCTATTAGATTCATGTGGATTATCAAGTAAGTGGTTAGATGGTTAGTGGTCAGTAGTTAGATTGTCATGAGAAGAAAGATTAGCAAAGCATCATGTAGAAGATGGATAAGATTATCATGGAGAAGAAAGGAGACACATTTATATAGATTGTCACCATCTATTATATCAATCTCTCTCTTTCTCTCTCTGAATTTCTCAACACTAATACATGATCTAAAAAGAAAATAAAAATACAAAAGAAAAAAGAAGAATACCTACACTACACTACACTCAAAGATAGAAAACCTAGCCTATTTTCATCTGCTTCCGTTCTGAGCCTCTGCAGGGGTATATACAGGCAAAACGGGCTTCTAGAAGACGAGACGAGGCCATGCATCGAAAATCGACGCATGGGTCTACCACATTGCCACGGAAACGCGGCTATTGCCGTGTTTCAGCGACAATACCAGGACCTAGGTCCCTGGTTTTAGTGCAGGAGTATGCGGCGCTTCGGGGGCCTTCCAGATATGCTCAGATCCGATTATTTTTATCCAGATATTCGTCTGACGTACGCAAGGGTCTAGATTCAATGTATCTTCTAGAAGATCCCTTACTTGGCCTCCAAGAAATGCGGATTTAATTACCCGAAAAAAGGGTTTAATTAAGCTCTTATTACCATTTTGCCCTCCTTGTCTTGATTACCTGCAAGAGAGACCAAAAAACGGTTTAACCCGACATTTTATTCATGAATCAGTAGGAAATGCGATATTTAATGCAGAATTGTAGACTAATCACACCCCCACACTTATCTTTTGCTCGTCCCGAGCCAAAACAAGAAAAGAAAAACTATAGTACAAATGTTATTACACCACTTTCGCAGGTGACGCGATTGCACTGAGCGCGTGCAACATGCCGTCAAACCACTAGGTTACCCTAGAGAAGGAGTTTTATCTCCTGAGGGTTTTCAGTAGATTGTGCCCACAAAATCGATAAAGAAAGAAAATAAATGTTAGTATTTTGAAAACACAGAGAGACAAGTTTACGAAATATTTTTGCTAAAATATAAGCGATCTAAGGTCATAAGTCCACCAAAAATTATTCTTTCTTAAACTTAATCTATATGCAGGATCTTGTCTTCATTAAGGTAAGAATTCAAAATTTGATTGAATATTTTATCCTTCATAAAACTTAAATAATCTGCACTTTGTAATAGTGAAATTTTTGGGATTTCAACTCTAACCATCAAGTAATTATTTATATAATATTTTTTTTTTTTTTTCTTCCCTTAGTTTTCTTAGGCTTTCTAGTTCACCCGGGTAGTGAGCCTTTAACCGATGACTCCCAGACCGGACGGTCTTAGGGCTCCAGATGAGAAAACACCCTCGGATTTAAGGACTCGAGTAAACAAGGCCACAAAACTAAGAGGGATTATTTGTTCCTTATTACCACCTTTAGGCGTGAATAATCATGCTTCTTGAGGCATAGTTATCCAGCTTAATAAGTGATTTTTTTCATATATATATTTTTTTCTTTTTATTTATTTTTGCTTTATGACATTTTAGGTCTTTGTTTCCATCTCAAAAATGTGTAAGTGTGAAGTGCATACTATTTAAGGCAAAAAATTCAAGATAAAATTATCTCTCCAATTTACTTACTTAGCCTATAATCTTAAACAAGATCCATTATTTCGATTAGGTTAAGATGTCATAATTTAAGACTTCCTTAATTCTAAGATCATCTTAATTTTCTTAAAAATAAATCAAAACTTTGTCTTTTGTTTCAAAAAGTTTTTTTCAAAGAAAGGAAAAATCCTATACAAAAGGAAAAATTTCTAAAAGTGTCCTAAAAGAAGTGAAAAGGAAAGAAAACCTAAAAACTCTATGTTAGTAAACCCTCCCCTACACTTATCTTATGTACTGTCCTCAATGCATGGTGAATATATGTATGCATGAAACAAATAGAAATGGGAGGAAAAAATTTTCTTAAGGTGGTGGTCCAGAGGTGGTCTGATTGGTCTACGAAATGCGGCCCAATCCAATTTGTGTGGAGTTCGGAGGAACCCACTAGAAATCTCTATAATACAACCCACTATAATGATGTATGCATTTATAATTTTTATTAAGAATTTTATCCCATCTAATTTTCAAATTTTTAAAATGATTTCAGAGTCATATTTATCAAAATCTTTGTCCCAAAATGGAGTATGAAAAGATGGAATGATTGATTTGGGCTCAGGAAGTACTGGAACTAATATCGACTCAGGAATTTGACTTAAGTCAAGTAAAGGCTCATGAGTCCAAATTGGTTCAGGAATTAGATCCAAATCAAGAAATTGAAATCCTATTCCACTTTTATTTCCCCATAACGGAATGTGACTTTCTAAGTTTGGTAATTTAAGTTCAAGGATGACAAGTGTGGGAACCAAAACTAACTCTAAAATGTTTCTCAAGTTGGGTAACAAAAAAGGAGTCAATATTGATTCAAGAATTTGAACTGGATCACAAATTTGAGGATCAAAATCACATCCCTTATTGAGTTCAATTTCATAAAAATGAGAACTTGCCAATTTGTCAATGGGACATTCAAAAGTATGAAATTGGTCAAGTTCAATTTGCTGATCATAAAAGATTGGTGATTCAATTTCACGATGGATTGGCACAGGATCTAATGTTGACTCGAGAAAAGCCTGAAATCAAGTAAAAATACCTCAGTCATTATGGAATCAGACAGTGAAATTGAATTACCAAGTTAAGGTTCAGGATCATATTCATGCTCAAGTTCAATTCAGGAAAAGGATAACTTGTCAAGATATCAATGGTATTTTTAACACCTGAAGTTTGGTCAAGTTCAGGGGTGTGCTAAATTGAATCTTGGTTTCCAAAATGACAAGAGTCCTGAGTCAGATCAATGGAGTTAGTGATATTTGAATTGGTCAAAGGTTGATAAGATAGAGTTTCCTTATTTCTATAAATGCTAACCAATTGACTCAATTGCGTTTTCAACTTATTTATAGACCGGGCAGAAGATTTTTGAAATTGTAGTGCGGAATCCTACAAAACTTCTATACTCTTTTCTAGATATGATGTTTCTTCAAGTGGATGCTCTAGAAAAGGAGTGTAGGGATTTTGGTTTCCAAAACAATAAGAGTCCTGAGTCAAATCGATAGAATTAGAGATATCTGAATTGGTCAAAGGTTGATAAGAGAGAGTTTCTTCATTCTTATTAATGTTGACCAATTGACTCGATTGTGTTTCCAACCTATCGATAGACTCAGAAGAAGATTTTTGAAATTGTAGTGCGGACTCCTAAAAGATTTCTATACTCTTTTCTAGATATGATTTTTTCTTCAAGTGAATGGTCCAGAAAGGGAATATAAGAATATTAGTTTGGAAAGATAGTGAAGATTGTGAGTCCAACATTTTGAGATTGAATTTCAGACTCACGAAAGCACTCCATACTCGTTTTCAGGGTAGACGGTTAGTTATTCTGAATAGGTGAAACTGAGTATGAATCATGAAAATATTGTCGAATTAGTGAATTGAGCTTCTTTTATTGGGACTCAAGCATGACTTGTACAATTTCTATACTCTTTTCTAACTCAGATTTTTCTTCAATGGGTAGTCCTAGAAAAGGAGTATAGGAAGCAAAATTGGGGAATGGATACTGTGAAAATTGTGAATAAGGTGATTGAAAATTTGACTCGAGGGAGGTGAATCGTCATTGACTCTGTGAAGAGTTAAAATTATTTTGAAAATTATAGTCATAAGATTGAGGGTATGGATTGTATTGATTCGGATAAGTCCAACCCGGTATATTTGGTTGGTTCATATTGTAAAAAAACGGGTTAAAATTATTTGAATCAAATGGGGTTGATCTGAGATATGGATTCATATTACGATTGACAAAATTATTGTTGTTGAATTCTATTTCAAAAAAATCACAAACAAAAAAAAGCAAGCAAACAAACAAAGAAAAGAAAGAAAAAGTCAAAACCAAGCTTATACTAAGGTTGACCTACACCTAGACGACTCCTGACTGCTCGATTACCCGGGGGAGATTGTTCCTTGAATCCGACCACAAGCTAATCGGTCAGGTAGGGATAAAATACGGTAGGAGGTATCCGTGCATAAGCAATGGCCTTAATTGCGCCAAACCACGGTATCTTCAAGGTGTAACCTCTTAATCCTCAACTTGACACCGATTTCACAAGAGTAAGATTCAAAATAAGTTTCACCCTCAGTCAATCTCTTAATGAGTCCGAGATGTCCCTAAGGGCCAACATCTATCAATTTTTATCAGGGCTTGGGTTGTGTGAGTGGAAAGTAGTTTTTGGGATAAGGAAGGGTGATGAAATCCTCACCTTATCTTGTTTGGGTTTTGCCCTTAATTTTAATTTGTTCAAGTGTGCAATATAGACAAAAATAACACAATAAGTAAGTAAATCACCCACGTGTTTGTCCTATACTATATGCAATGCCTATATACACCTCAATCCAAATCACAACAATAGAACAAAATACAGTATATTGAATTGAATTGACACGTGCATAAATGCAAATGTTTAAACCATTTTAAAAGCGTTCAAATACCATATTTTAGTTCTTTAATTATTGTAATATGTAGGCATCAAAGTAGAAAAATAACAGTACAAATCCACTAGCTATTACAATATTACATCCCAATAAAACAAGAAAAACTTTTGCCACAAAATTGTCGCGTCTGCGCAGCTTTTCTTTGAAAGCTGGGTCCCCGCTTTTAAGAACAGGGATCTCCAATGCTAATGGGTGTTCTGCAATATTAAGTTCCTGTAAACTTTGACCTGCACATCAAAACAGAGAAGAAATGTTAACAAAAAATGTGAGATCAAAACCATTCCCGTCCCCGGCAACGGCGCCTAAAATTTGATCAGGGCAGAACCAGTACTTAAAAATGTGTAGTTATGAAATCAATGAAATTATGCGTGTGCTAATGTTCCCTCGATACTTCTGTTATAGCATTGGCTCAACGAGTCGAATCCACAGAGACAGGAGGCGATAAAAACATTAACAGTTCGTTCACGTGTTATGTTAACAGTTCTTTTTTGTTAAAAGAATGAAAAAGAAAATAAAAGAAAAAATATCTAGAAGTGATAGGGGAGAAGGCGATGAAACGGCGATGTGAATATAAAAGAGAAGTGATTGTGAATTGGTGGAGAAGAAAATAGAAAAATGATAAAAGCAAATGAAATGAGAAGAGGTTTTGGAAAATAGTTTTTAAAATAAAGTAACAAGAAGGAAAGAACTATAAAAGAAAACTCATGACTACTAACTACTAATTGCTCCACTAACCATGCTAACCTCTTAGTGATAGTTGCCTCATATGGATCCTGGCCATCATTAGTCCTTGGCTTCAAGAGACGATACAAAGTATGACTCATAAGATTATTCTTCTACATTCAAACAACACATCTATACCACACAACAAGTTGCAAGATACTATTAATTCATCAAAACCAGTTAGAGGTGAGCATGAAATAAATAAGACATTGTAAGTTAGCAAGTTAGTGGGTTAGATGTTAGAAATGTTAGAATGTTAGAATCCATCATCGTGAGCCATCAATGGCTCATGCAAAAGAAAGGCCTTGTAGAGACTATTAGATTCATGTGGATTATCAAGTAAGTGGTTAGATGGTTAGTGATTAGTAGTTAGATTGCCATACGAGAAAGATTTGCAAAGCATCATGTAGAAGATGGAGAAGATTATAATGGAGAAGAAATGATACACCTTTACATAGATTATCACCATCTATTACATCAATCTCTCTTTCTCTCTCTGAATCTCTCTGTCCTAATACATGAATCTAAAAACAAAATAAAAATACAAAAGAAAGAAGAAGAACACCTACACTACACTACATTAAAAGAGAGAAAATCGATCCTATTTTCATCTGCTTCTGTTCCGGGCCTCTGTAGGGGTATATATAGGCAAAACGGGCTTCTAGAGATGAGACGAGGTCATGCGTCGAAAATCGATGCGTGGGTCCACCATATTGCCACGAAAACGCGGCTATTACCGCGTTTCACTGCAATACCAGGGACCTAGGTCTCTGGTTTTGGTGCGGGGATTCGCCGCGCTTCGGGGACCTTCTAGATATGCTCAGATTTGGTTACTTTCATTCGGATATTCGTCTGACGTGCGCAAAGGTCTAGATTCAATGTATCTTCTAGAAGATCCCTTGTTCCAAGAAATGCGGATTTAATTACCCAAAAATGGGTTTAATTAAGCTCTTATTACCCTTTAGCCCTTATTGTCTTGATTATCTGCAAGAGAGACCAAAACACGGTTAGACTGATATTTTATTGATGAATCAGTAGGAAAATGCGATGTTATAATGCAGAATTGTAGACTAATCACTAGGTCTGAGTGGTTCAGTCTTCTTATAGAAGCAATCCTTGGCAAGATGGTTAATCCAACCACAAAAAAGCATGCATGTCGTTCAGATACTTTCTTCTTTTGAAAGTTAAAGGGTTCTTATTGTGGTGGAAGTGTTTCCTCTTGAAATTCTTATTCTGGTCTTGGTGGAAGGGACGCTTCTTATGTTTCGGTTTGGAATGATGGTGAATTTTGGAGTCAACATTGTTTACTTTAGGCTTTGAATCAAATTTGACATTTCTCTCAGCCTATATTGTTTTTCAATTCTAATTGAGTTCAACACTTAGATAAGAATAGAGCACCTTAGGTATGACTAAGTGTCTTTACAAATTCTGACCAAGTATCAGGTAGTTTGTTTATGAGGTGAACACTCTGAAATGCTTCATCGAGAGTGGACCCATTAGTTTTTAATTATCGCAGTAGGTTCTCAAATTCATGAATTTGTTCATTCACTGGTTTGGAATCGCTCATTTGAGTTTGTTAAAATCATATGTTTTAAATTATTTTATACCAATGTCATTTAGACCATATTTCTTCTCTAGATTATCCCAAAGAGTTTTAAAAGTAGTGATGCTGTAGCACATGTCATACAGTCTTTTTGATAGTGCTCCTATACAGACAATGATATTCAATCTCTTTAGGAGTTCTATGAATGGGGATGAATCCGTACTTGAGCTCTGCCTAGTGGTTGGTCTAGAGAAAGATGGATTGCCACTTTTAATGACTGTTATAGGTTTAATGTTATTAACTAGAATCTCATTTGGTTTTCAATGATGAAAGTTGTTGGCATCAAACTTTTCTGATTTTGCTAAGAGAATCTCACTTATAGTCATTATTTGATATTGCATAAATATTTTTTTATTATAATGCTACAAGTATATAATCCAAATTTCATCCAGAAAATAAGCATAATTGATATACTGGCGTAATGGATCAAGATTAACAATATGAGACTGATTGCATGGACAATTGATTTATTGAAAATTAATAGCATAGGCGTGTAATTCTATGATGATGATATTTTTCAGAATAGTTGTTATGTAGATTAAAGCATGCAAATCAAATCAATAGGATTATCATAACGCACATGATTAAATTCTTTAACATGATTTTCGTTAGAAATACAAATACCAGAAGTAGAAAAAATAGATCATACATCATGATATTGATTTGATTGTAAAGCATGATTAATTCAAAGACAAAAAATTGATTCTTAGATTATTAGAAAAAATAATAGATATATAGCTTTTTTATTTATTTTAATAAATAATTAATTATGAGAAAATAAGATTAGAATATAATAATCAAGATAAAACTCAGACCAAATAAAGCAAAAGGGAAAAGAGTTTAGCCTGATGATCGAAAAGTGTTAGGCACTATCCCAAAAATCAAATTGCCTCCTTTCGTGTAAGGCTTCGTGGCAATAATTCTAGAGATATGATGACCCTCAGTTAGGCGACCTCCTTCTCGTCAGCACAAGCTTCAATAAGGCTTTCTGAATTCTTTCAAATTTAAGGAACAAAAAACAAGAGCGACAGAGTGTTGTATCAATTATTGGATATCTTCTGCACTCGGCAGAAGATAAAATTATAGACTCACACGGACAGTAGTTTGACTCTGCATATAAAAATGTGTATTACCTGATCATAATTTAGATCTCGTTAATTAGTTGGAGATCCGTTTAATCAGTTATTGATTGACCATGTTTAAAATATGCTGGCAAATTAGTTGTTAGTTGTTATTCATTTCGTTCCGAATTACCTCTCCGAAATCGAGTTAGATCCAGTTAATTAGCTGGAGATCCATTTAATCCGCTTAATCAGTTATTGATTGGCCACATTTAAAATACGCTATAGAATTAGTTGCTAGCTGCTACCTGTGTCGCTCTGATTTGCCTCTCCGAAATCGAGCTCACGAGACCAATCTGTCACTCCGAGTTCACAGTTCCACTCTGACTTTTGGTTCGACCAGAACAACTCCGAACTCAAAAGAATTAAAAACAAGAGCCAAAATGTAGCAGGTTAAGGAACTCACTGAACGGAGCTGAATTCGTGTCTGTAAGTCATGAGCGTATGCATCCCAAACCGGCCTGGTTCAATTCAACGCCCGTGTGGGGAGTGTGGCTTAATCCACGCCAAGTTGTCTTTAGATACAAGGAAGGAGAGAAATAATTATACTGTAGGGGAGGAAGTCGTCGAGGAAGTCGACGAAGAGAAGAAGGAAATCCAGAATTCAGCAGCAGCAGAAAACAACAGAACAGGGTAACGGTCGACCGGTCCGGTCGACCGTCGGCAGAAGCAGTGGCTCGGTCGACCGGTCCGGTCGACCGATGTGCATGCTGACATGCACAGCGTAGCGGTCGACTGGTCCGGTCGATCGCAGGATGAGATCGGTCGACCGGGCGGTCGACCGACTGAAAGTGCCTAACTCTCGGTTAGGCACGGTCGACCGGCCCGATCGACCGGTGCATAGGGTTGGTCGACGGCCGGTCGACCGACAGTCGGGTCTGCCTGTTTCGAAAAGGGTTATTTTTGAACCCTATTTAAGGACTATGTTGAATTTCTAGGGTTTGTATCTGAAGAGAGATCTTGTAGTAGAGTTTGTGAGAGCAATTGTGGAGGAGAGTAGATCAGAGGCAGAACTTTCCCGATCCCCAAGGTCGAACCTCGTTAAATCTGTGTTTTGTGCTCTTTCTCTGGATTGTTTTGTTTGTGCTGATTGTGGTACTGTTCTTCTGTGCTTTGGAGATTTAAGATTTCTCTGTGAGTTGTTATTGTCGGAGCACAACATATACACTCAACTTTCCCTCTCTCATATCCGATACGGGACTAAGTTTTCCTCACAGAACAAGTTCAACAATGTCATTAGCGTACAACTATGGGCTCATCTTCCGGACCTAAATCTACTGCCACTAGAGGCATAATGATTTGTGTAGTCATTCTCCGCTGCCTTGTCGCTGGAGTCCTAGCACCTCGTGTTGTGAGCTGCACTGCCTTGTATAAAAGCCAATGTTTGTTAAGATATGCAGGAATTGGTTAACTGATAAACTTTGATGATTTTGAACTCAGTGTTAGAACCAACGCTATGAATTTCCTCTCGATGTCTAAGGTCATGTAAAATTCTATATAAAGAGTTTGTATCTAAGGTTTTGTAACATAGTATTAAAGGCGATCGAAAAGAAAGAGTTATGACTATAAAGTTAAGAACAAGTAAAATTTTAAAACTCTTGTATTGTATGAGGATTTCAGGGAAGGTAAAGCTCTCTTGGAATCAAAGATCAATAAAATCTCTTTCAAAGGTCTCCCCTGGTCGTGTTTATCTGAACCATGTACGTTCTTGACATTTGTTCTCTTTTATCCTAGTTCTTATTTCTTATATCTTTTGCATCTAAGGACTCTCACAAACTCATTCTCGTTTGATTTGTCATTTATAGATGTTATACAACAAAAAGGTTCATTAGAGGTAACTGACAAGTGCCTTTTTATTTGGAGTGACGATAAACGTATATAACTTTTGTAAAGTGGCAATAAATATATACAAAATTTTGCTTTTGAGTTTTAGCGGCAATTAAATAACTACCACTATATATGTTTATTATAATTATAATAATTGTCACTTCAGAACTAGTCATTGTTGTCCACTATTTTTGGGCAATACAAGAAAGCTAGTAGTGCTTCCTTTCAAATCCTGCACTCTTATTATCCAACTTGATGCGATATACAAGTCTGATGGTAGGTTTCCCGTATATTACTTGACCTTGATACAACTATACAAGTCCGATGGTAGGTTTTCTGTATCATACTCGGCCTCGATGCCTTTAGAGCTTTCAATTGCCATTTCAAAACTAGTCATTAATATTCTTTTTTTTTTTTTTTTTTTTTGTGACCGCTCATCCCCACACAAGTGATCTAGAAAGACACAACAGACTTTATATCCCAAAACATCTTTCCTCTAACCGATTTCATCCAACCAAACCTTGATAATTTGGTCCATATGGAAGTGACGATAGAATCTGAAGACCAAGACCATGATTGGAAAGTCAGAAAAGCAGAAAATACTTGGTTTGAATGGACCATCATCCTAAGTATCAACTTGATATCATAACTCAACCTTAATTATCAAGCAGAAATTTTTTGGTTTGAATAGACCATCATACTAATCTGAACCATTTATCTTGATCTTTACACTTTAATTAGGCTAACCATGAAAAATCAAGCAATTCTAAATCTTTTTACCCATGCATTAAGTGGTTATAAAAAATATGTTATAGTAGCCCTAGAAAAAAAGATATCATTTGATGCATTGATAAAAAGGCTTGGAATCGCTTGATTTTTCCTGTTTAGCCTAATTAGAGTATATAGATCAGAATGAACGATTTGGATCATTTATGGAGTGACCCACCGTGGAGTTCTTACATAGCTTCATTTGACAACCGTTCTTATAGCATCATTTCCCTCTATATATAATGATCCTATGAGAACGGTTCTCAAATTAAACTTCATGAGAACTCCACAATGAGCCACATCATGGATGATTCGAGCAGTTCATCTTGATCTTCATACTCTAATTAGGCTAATTATGAAAAATCAATCAATTTCAAATATTTTTACCCATACATTATGTGGTTTAAAAAATATGTTATATTAGTCGTAGAAAAAGATATCATTTGACACATAGTTAAAAAGGTCTGAAATCGTTTGATTTTTCATGGTTGGCCTAATTAGAGTATGTAAATCAAGATAAACGGTTCGGATAATCTATATGGTGACCCACTGTGAAGTTCTCATAAAATTTAATTTAAGAAAGTTCTCATAGCATCATTTTCATATATATATATATATATATATATGAGAAAAATGTACCTCAGTTGCCAGCTGAGAGAGACTCTCTCAGCTGTCACTTCAATATGGTCGCAAACTTACTGCAACATGATCAAAAAAATAAAATATTTTCAGTGTAATTAGGACTGCGACCATGGTAGCAGTCTTCAGAAAAAGACTACGACCATGGCAGCAGTTCTCATAAAAATACTGCGACTTAATCACAGTCCTCATATAACACTACGACCATGGTACCAGCACCCGAAATTGTGGTTGAAATTTAGGCACGTTGCGCCAGCTGAGAGAGTCTCTCTTAGCTGGCGGCTGAGGTACAGATTCCTCTCTCTCTCTCTCTCTCTCTCTCTCTCTATATATATATATATATATATATATATATATATATATATATATATATTATATATATATATTGATCCTATGAGAATGGCTCTCAAATTAAGTTTCATGAAAACTCCACAGTGAGTCATCTTATGGATGATCCGAACCGTTCATCTTGATTTTCATACTCTAATTAGGTTAATCATGAAAAATCAAGCAATTTCAAATCCTTTTATTCATGCATTAAGTGGTTACAAAAAGATGTTATAATAGCTGTAGAAAAAAATATATCATTTGATACATAGGTAAAAAGGCTTGAAATCACTTGATTTTTTGTGGTTAACCTAATTAGAATATATAGATCAAGTTGAACATTCAGATTGCCCACCGTGGATTTCTAATGAAACTTAATTTGAGTGGGAAAGATTCAGGCTCGAATTCTTCCGGAACTACACAAATCTCTCTCTCTCAATACATATGTATGTATGTATGTATGTATGTATGTATGTATATGGGGGATTTATTTTCAGCCACCTATGTCAAACTGTAATTTGAAAATAACTCACTCACAAAATTTAATTCGCTTCAGCCACCTCCTTTTATAAAGAAAGGGTGCGTGCAGTGAAAAGACTTAAATGCCTCCCGTAGTATTAGCTGAGGACTGTGATCATAATCGCAATTCTCAATAAAAATTCTTATTTCTGAGTCTTTATTAGGACTACGACCATGACCGCAGTTCTCACAAAAATATCATATTTTTTAGTCTTTATAGGACTGCGACCATGATAACAGCCCTCTTTATTAGGACTGCGACTAGCGACCATAATCGCAGTCCTCACAAAAATGTCATGTTTCTGAGTCACGGTCACAATCCTCATAAAATGATCATGTTTTTGAGTCTTTATAGGACTACGACCATGATCATATTCATCTTTATTAGGACTGCGATCATGATCACAATTCTCACAAAAATGTTATGTTTCTGAGTCTTTATAGGACTATGATCATAATCACAGTCCTCTTTATTACTATTGCGACCATGATCCCAGTCTCAAAAATTATCTTGTTTTTGAGTCTTTATTAGGAATGCAACCATGATCACAGTTCTCACAAAAATACAAATTTTCAGTTTATATTAGAACTGCGACAATGACTGCAGTCCTCGCAAAATGTCCTAATTTTCAATTAATAAAAGGTATGATCGCAGTGTTCTAATAAAGAACTGCGACCATAGTCGCAGTCCTAACAAAGGACTGCGAATATGAGTCATAGTTCTCATATCAGCGTCATTATCAGTAAAATCCTGTTCACCGACATCGAATGATATCCAATCTTTTTAGATCTAAATACCGTATCGATTACAAACACAAAAAAAAAAAATTCATCCCGAGCACTAACAAACGAGATATGTAAAAGCTCGATCCCAAAAAAATTATTCTAGGGGCTCTGCCCCCTTGAGGCTCCTGGGAGTGCAGCGTACCACCCACTTCCAATCCTTACATCGACCTTACCGCGAAGGTCGATCCGAAAGTTACTCGACGTCGGGTCAAGGTTAAGGAGAGAGCAACATCAGGGGCAGTGGGGAAGGAGGTAAAAGAGGAACTGAAAAATATATAAAGAAGCAGTAATTGAGAGGAATCAATTTATACTGACGTAAATAAGGCTGTAGCGCATAAAAACAGTGGGGAGAGTTTTCTTTTCCTAATGATGAAGGATTAGCGAAAGTTTCATATATATATATATGTGTGTGTGTGTGTGTGTGTGTGTGTGTGTGTGTGTGTGTGTGTGTGTGTGTGTGGTTGGACTTGGGGCACCATCCCAAAAGACTAACTTTTTAAGTGGAGTTGCCCAAATCCTTATATACCCAAGATCATCCCCACGTCTAGCCGATGTGGGACTATTTGTCAACAATCCCCCCTCGAACAAAGATTCTCCCTGCAAGCTCAACTATCTTCACACCACTAGAAGATCAAATGCTCCATCGAGATCAAATTCTTCACTACGTAGGGTTGCGGCACGCCTTAATGTGAAGATATCAACTACAATCGATCACTCCTCTACACCCAGGCGAGCGCCCATTAAAAGGAGCATCACTGTCAAATTTCTCGAGAGCCCAACATTAGCTTCACAGGAGCCTATTGCGCCTTTTGCACCAGTGGGGTGGGCAGGCCCATTGCGCCTTTGCGTCATTGGGGGATTACATCGTCGAACATCACCCACACACACAATTAAGTTCAGGGCATGGCTCTGATACCACTTGTTGGACTTGGGGCACCATCCAAAAGACTAGTCTTTTAGGTGGAGTTGCCCAAATCCTTATATACTCAAGACCATCCCCACGTCTAGCCGATGTGGGACTATTTGTTCGAACCAATATATATATATATATATATATATATATATATATATATATATATATATATATATATATATATATATATATATATATATATATATATAAAATTATGTCATTCTGAAAGGATTCGAGGCCGAATCCTTCACACTCAAATACAACCTTATGACATGTGAATGCAAGATCCACTCCGTTGGAGTTGATATACATTATTTCAAGTAAAAAAAAATAAAAAATCATGTATTTTGAATACTTTTTGTCCATCCATCAAGTAGGCACAAAATAGACGGTCGAATAGTGAGTTGTTAGTTAACAGTGTAGAATATTTTAAATCTAAAAAAAATGGTGAGTGAGAATTTTTAAGTGCTTAGATCATAATAAAATGGTCCGATCGAGAATTTGTATGACTAAACATGTAGATCTAAGTAATATGCTATTTTGAGCCGTCCATTGTACGCCTACTTGATGGATGGACAAAAAATATTTAAAATATATGATTTTTGATTTTTAGTTACTTGAAATAATGTAGATCAACTTCAACAGAATGATCTTGCATTCGCACATCGTAAGTTGAATTTGAGTGAGAAGGATTCGGCTTCGAATCCTTCTGGATTGACACAAGTCTATCTCTCTCTCTACAGACACACACACCCCTTTAAAAAAATCTATACGCACACACTTGTGTCATTCCGGAAGGATTCGAGGCCAAACACTTCCCACTCAAATACAATCCTATGACATCCGAATGAAAGATCTATTCCGTTAAAGTTGATCTACATTATTTCAAGTAATTAAAAATGAAAAATCATGTATTTTGAATACTTTTTCCCATCTATGAAATAGGCGAATAGAGGACCGAAAATAGCATATTGCTTATATCTATATCTTTAGACATACAAATTCTCGATCTGATCATTTCATCATGACCTAAACACTTAAAAACCCTCACACACTATTTTTTTGTTAAATTTTAAATATTCTACACCATTATACTAACCAACTCACTATTTCTGCCGTCCATTGCGCCTACTTGATGGATGGGCAAAAAGTATTTAAAATACATGATTTTTTATTTTTAGTTACTTGAAATAATGTAGATCAATTTCAACAAGTGAATCTCGCATTCGGATGTTGCATGATTGTATTTTAGTGGGAAGTATTCGGGCTCGAATCCTTCCGAAATGACACAAGTCTCTCCCCCCGCCACTCTCTCTCTCTCTCTCTCTCTCTCTCTCTATATATATATATATATATATAGAGAGAGAGAGAGAGAGAGAAATGTATATCAGCCCGCGGGCTGAGAGTACTATCTCAGCCTGCGGTGACGTGGCTCAATTTGTTACCTCACTGACTTGCGGCCCGCTTTTAAGTAGAAGTTAAATTACCAAATACCCCTTATGATAACTTTTCCTTATTGTTTATTATTATTTTTTCCCCCTTTTATTTTTGCCGCTCTTTATAGGATATAAATTACTTTTCGCCCTATTTCTTTACCTCTTTTTTGAAAGATCTAGTTTCTCCTTTTCAGCCTGCGATAAAATTTTTTTTGAAAATATAAAATCTTTTCAGATCAATTTTTTCAGCCTGCGATAAAATTCTACTTTATAGTTTAATTTTTTTGTATATAATGTAGTCAGAGTCTTTGGTCGCATTGTACATTTAAACTGCGACCTTAGTCAAAGTCTTTGGTCGCAGTGTACATGGTGAAATGCGACCAAGGTCGCAGTGTTGTTATTGATAAAGATGGCCAGCAACTGCAATCTAGGGTTGCATTATATGGACTGCGACTTTGGTCGCAGTATGTTAAGTAATTAATTTTTTTGAATATAATGTAGTCAGAGTCTTTGGTCGCATTGTACATTTAAACTGCGACCTTAGCCAAAGTCTTTTGTCGCAGTGTACATGGTTAAATGCGACCAAGGTCGCAGTGTTGTTATTGATAAAGATGGCCAACAACTGCAATCTAGGGTTGCATTACATGGACTGCGACTTTGGTCGCAGTACGTTAAGTAAGTGTTGTTTTATTAAGTGTTGTTTTTTGGATTAAGTCATTTTTGAATCTAAATGAAAAATGAAAAGTTGTCTGTTGTCTGATGCGACTTGGAGTCAGTCCGTGAGACGCGACCTGTCATAAAGATTTTATGAGATCTTTTAACGTCAAGTCTATATTGACGAACCCCGCACCATTCGTTGTTTCCTGAAGCGGTTGTCTACGCGTCGGTTCTTCATTGGGTTTAGGCGTTAATGTCTTTTAATGCCAAACCGGCGCTGGCGGTTGGAGACCATTAATGCCGACGATTCTGATTAATGAACCATTAATTATGGTTATTATGGGCTGCCTATAAATAGGGCTCACCCTCTCCCTTTAACAGTCCATAATTAGACTGTTTTCTTTCGAGAGCAATTGCTCTGAGAATTTCCGTCTTCTTCAGAGTCTCTAACAGGGGCCTGCCTCCATGGATGAAGATGACCCTATTGACGAACTTGATCGATGTTCGTCCACAAGGGAAGAAGTCATAGACCTCATCGTCCACAAGGGAAGAAGTCATGGTCCTCGTCGTTCACAAGGGAAGAAGTCATGATCCCTGACGAGGACTTAATCCTCACCGAGATCTGCTCTGACTTGATGCACCAGTCAAGCTTGCTGATAACGGATGGTCAGAGTGGGTATAGCAGCGGGGGATGTGGTGGATATAGTGGTGGGTAGCATACCTTGTGAGGTCTCACTCTCCCTCTCTTACCCCAGAAGAGACATCGAGGAAACTCCATGCTCACTGGATAACCTTCTGGTGAAGAGATGTTCATAAACGAAAGATCGTATCCCGGCACTTTGGAGGGTCAGTTGGAATCGGAGGATTCTGCTGCCACCAGACCTCCAGGAGAAGATTGCTCTTAGTAGTCAACAAGGGCTCTTCTTGGCTCTTTTGATGTTTTGTCTTCTTGGCTACTTTGATGTTTAGTCTTCTTTGTAACACTCAATCTTATTGATTCTGCTGCCAGCAGACCTCAAGAAGAAGATTGCTCTTAGTCAATAAGGAATTTTTTGATGTTTAGTCTTCTTGGCTACTTTGATGTTTAGTCTTCTTTGTAACACTCAATCTTATTGATTCTGCTGCCACCAGACCTCAAGAAGAAAATTGCTCTTAGTCAACAAGGGATTTTTTTGATGTTTAGTCTTCTTTTGTACTGCTGTATTTGTAACACTCAATCTTATTGTATAAGAGATCGTTTTGTATCATTTGCACATGCCTGGAGATAAATGCCTGGACATAAATAAAAAGCATATTTGTTTTTTTAATAAACTACGAACTTTTTCGCAGTCATGCATTGCAAACAAAACAACTATGACCATAGATGACACTGCGACCAAGGTCGCATAAGATACATTGCAAACAGTAACTACTGCGACCAGGGTCGACGCTGTGACCAAAGTCTGCGACTAAGCAACTGCTGCGGTGACGTGTCACTTCGTCGCAGTGTTGTTGTTGATTAAGACTAAAGACCAGCAATAGCGACCAAGATTGCAGATTATTTTTTTAAGACTGCGGCTATCAACTGCGACCAATGTCGCAGTGTTGTTGTTGATTATTTATAAAGACCACCAACTGCGACCAAGGTGTGATGTTGTTGATTAAGAGTAAAGACCAGCAACTGCGACCAAGGTCGCTGTGTATTTTATTAAGACTAAACACCAACAACTGCGATCAAGGTCGCAGTTTATTTTATTAAGACTACGGTCGTTTATTTTATTAAGACTACGGTCGGAAACTGCGACCAAGGTAGCAGTGTTGTTGTTGATTAAGACTAAAGTCCAGCAACTGCGACCAAGGTCGCAGTGTATTTATTAAGTCTGCGTCCAGCAACTGCAACCAATGTCGCAACCTTTCATTTTAAAAATTTATAAGGGTGAAGTAATATAATTATTAACTGCGACCAAGGTCGCAGTATATTCGTTTAGCGTAAAATATTTAAAATGAAGGTTTGTAACAATTGTACAACATTTTCAACCAAGACATAGTAGTAAAAAATGTAATTCACACAATTAACTTTAGAAAACAGATTTATATATATTTAAAAAAACAAAATACAATTTTTTTAAACTTCTAATCCTCGTCATCACCATCGTAATGAGAAAGAAGTTTGCGACTTTGGTCGCAGTACTGAAGGAGGTCGCATTGCTATACGATAGCATGTTTCCTCCGGTATTCTTTATTCTGTATTAAGTATGCGACCATGGAATATTTTTTTACTTTTCAATGCTAGAAGTTGCTGTCGTCATATAAAAGGGGTATTTTTGTCAATTTGTTTCACGATTGTTTAGGCGGGGTTTTTTTGATTTTTTTGGCGCCCACACTCTGCGACGATGTGTGGCATATATTCAGCCACATCCCGCAGGCTGAGAAACTCTCTCAGCCCGCAGGCTGAGGTACAGTAAGCCCATATATATATATATATATATATATATATATATATATATATGAGAAAAATGTATATCAGCCCGCGGGCTGAGAGTACTCTCTCAGCCTGCGATGACGTGGCTCAATTTGTTACCTCACTGACTTGCGGCCCGCTTTTAGGAAGAAGTTAAATTACCAAATACCCCTTTCGATAACTTTTCCTTATTGTTTATTATTATTTTCCCCCCTTTTATTTTGCCGCTCTTTATAGGATATAAATTACTTTTCGCCCTATTTCTTTACCTCTTTTTTGAAAGATCTAGTTTCTCCTTTTCAGCCTGCGATAAAAATTTTTTTGAAAATATAAAATCTTTTCAGATCAATCTTTTCAGCCTGCGATAAAATTCTACTTTATAGTTTAATTTTTTTGTATATAATGTAGTCAGAGTCTTTGGTCGCATTGTACATTTAAACTGCGACCTTAGTCAAAGTCTTTGGTCGCAGTGTACATGATTAAATGTGACCAAGGTCGCAGTGTTGTTATTGATAAAGATGGCCAGCAACTGCAATCTAGGGTTGCATTACATGGACTGCGACTTTGGTCGCAGTACGTTAAGTAATTAATTTTTTTGTATATAATGTTGTCAGAGTCTTTGGTCGCATTGTACATTTAAACTGCGACCTTAGTCAAAGTCTTTGGTCGCAGTGTACATGGTTAAATGCGACCAAGGTCGCAGTGTTGTTATTGATAAAGATGGCCAGCAACTGCAATGTAGGGTTGCATTACATGGACTGCGACTTTGGTCGCAGTACGTTAAGTAAGTGTTGTTTTATTAAGTGTTGTTTTGGATTAAGTCATTTTTTTGAATCTAAATGAAAAATGAAAAGTCGTCTGTTGTCTGATACGACTTGGAGTCACTCCGTGAGACGCGACCTGTCATAAAGATTTTATGAGATCTTTTAACGTCAAGTCTACGTTGACGAACCCGCACCATTCGTTGTTTCCCGAAGCGGTTGTCCACGCGTCGGCTCTTCATTGGGTTTAGGCGTTAATGTCTTTTAATGCCAAACCGGCGCTGGCGGTTGGAGACCATTAATGCTGACGATTCTGATTAATGAACCATTAATTATGGTTATTATGGGCTGCCTATAAATAGGTCTCACCCTCTCCCTTTAACAGCCCATAATTAGACTGTCATCATTCGAGAGCAATTGCTCTGAGAATTTCCGCCTTCTTCAGAGTCTCTAACAGGGGCCTGCCTCCATGGATGAAGATGACCCTATGGACAAACTTGATCGATGTTCGTCCACAAGGGAAGGAGTCATAGACCTCATCGTCCGCAAGAGAATAAGTCATGGTCCTCGTCGTGCGCAAAAGAATAAGTCATGATCCCTGACGAGGACTTAAGCCTCACCGAGATCTGCTCTGACTTGATGCACCAGTCAAGCTTGCTGATAACGGATGGTCAGAGTGGGTATGGCGGCGGGAGATGTGGTGGATATAGTGGTGGGTAGCATACCTTGTGAGGTCTCACAACCTCCTCTCTTACCCCAGAAGTGACATCGAGGAAACTCCATGCTCACTGGATAACCTTCTGGTGAAGAGATGTTCATCAACGAAAGATCGTATCCCGGCACTTTGGAGGGTCAGTTGGAATCGGAGGATTCTGCTGCCACCAGACCTCAAGAAGAAGATTGCTCTTAGTCAACAAGGGCTCTTTTTGATGTTTAGTCTTCTTGGCTCTTTTGATGTTTAGTCTTCTTTGTACTGCTATATTGTAACACTCAATCTTATTGTATAACAGAGCGTTTTGTATCATTTTCACATGCCTGGAGATAAATGTCTGGACATAAATAAAAAGACCTCAATAACACCACTGCTCTTAGTCAACAAGGGATCTTTTTGATGTTTAGTCTTCTTTGTACTGCTATATTGTAACACTCAATCTTATTGTATAAGAGATCGTTTTGTATCATTTTCACATGCCTGGAGATAAATGCCTGGACATAAATAAAAAGCATATTTGTTTTTTTTAATAAACTACGAACTTGGTCGCAGCCATGCATTGAAAACAAAACAACTATGACCATAGATGACACTGCGACCAAGGTCGCATAAGATACATTGCAAACAGTAACTACTGCGACCAGGGTCGACACTGCGACCAAAGACTGCGACTAAGCAACTGCTGCGGTGACGTGTCACCTCGTCGCAGTGTTGTTGTTGATTAAGACTAAAGACCAGCAATAGCGAGCAAGATTGCAGATTATTTTTTTAAGACTGCGGCCATCAACTGCGACCAATGTCGCAGTGTTGTTGTTGATTATTTATAAAGACCACCAACTGCGACCAAGGTCGCAGTGATGTTGTTGATTAAGAGTAAAGACCAGCAACTGTGACCAAGGTCGCTGTGTATTTTATTAAGACTAAACACCAACAACTGCGATCAAGGTCGCAGTTTATTTTATTAAGACTACGGTCGTTTATTTTATTAAGACTACGGTCAGAAACTGCGACCAAGGTAGCAGTGTTGTTGTTGATTAAGATTAAAGTCCAGCAACTGCGACCAAGGTCGCAGTGTATTTATTAAGTCTGCGTCCAGCAACTGCAACCAATGTCGCAACCTTTCATTTTAAAAATTTATAAGGGTGAAGTAATATAATTATTAACTGCGTCCATGGTCGCAGTATATTCGTTTAGCGTAAAATATTTAAAATGAAGGTTTGTAACAATTGTACAGCATTTCAACCAAGACATAGTAGTAAAAAATGTAATTCACACAATTAACTTTAGAAAACAGATTTATATATATTTAAAAAAAACAAAATACAATTTTTTAAACTTCTAATCCTCGTCATCACCATCGTAATGAGAAAGAAGTTTGCGACTTTGGTCGTAGTACTGAAGGAGGTCGCATTGCTATACGATAGCATGTTTTCTCCGGTATTCTTTATTCTGTATTAAGTATGCGACCATGGAATATTTTTTTACTTTTCAATGCTAGAAGTCGCAGTCGTCATATAAAAGGGGTATTTTTGTCAATTTGTTTCACGATTGTTTAGGCGGGATTTTTTGATTTTTTGGCGCCCACACTCTGCGACCGATGTGTGGCATATATTCAGCCACGTCCCGCAGGCTGAGAAACTCTCTCAGCCTGCAGGCTGAGGTACAGTAAGCCCTATATATGTGTGTGTGTGTGTGTGTGTGTGTGTAGAGTTACAATGCACAGGAGTAACTAAGTTAAGTAACACACCCCATTTTTAGCCACAAAAGATTTTGCTCGGTGAGATACAAACCAAAATTAGGGTGAGTGGTCCCCATAAGGTGTTTAAAAAAATATTTTTTGTGTGGTGTATAGATTAGTTACACCTATGTGCATTGTAACTTTACCCATGTGTGTGTGTGTAACTATTCCGGTGAGAACCGTTCTCACCTAGCGCTTTATGCGAACTCCACAACCGGCCACCCGTGAATAATTTTAACCGTTCGTTTTGATTTACATACTCTAATTAGGTTACCAATGAAAAATCACGTGATTCCAAGTCTTTTTACCTATGTATCAAATGACTTCTTTATTCTACGACGAATATAACATATGTTTTGTAACCACTTGATGCATGAGTAAAAAGGCTCGGAATCACGTGATTTTTTATTGGTAATTTAATTAGAGTATGTACATTAAGATGAACGGTTCGAATCATCTGCGTGATGGCTTACCGTGGATTTCGCGTGAAGATTCTCACTGTGGAGTTCTCACTAGAATATTTCCTTATATATAGGGAACTATTTTGGTGAGAACCGTTCTCACTGAGCGTTTCGTGCGAACTCCACAACCGGCCACCCCATGGATGATTTAGATCGTTCATTTTTTATCTACATACTCTAATTAAGTTAATAATGAAAAATCACACGACTCCGAATCTTTTTACCCATGCATCAAATGACATCTTTATTCTGCGGCAAATAAAACATATGTTTTGTAACCACTTGATGCATGAATAAAAAAATACGGAATCACGTGATTTTTTATTAGTACCCTAATTAGATTATGTAGATTAAGATGAACAGTTCGAATCATCCACGAGATGGCTCACCGTGGAGTTCGCGTGAAGATTCTCACCGTAGAGTTCTTACTAGAATATTTTCTTATATATAGGGAACTATTCTGGTGAGAACCATTCTCACCGAGCGCTGCGTGCGAACTCTACAACTGGCAGATCGCTAAACCGCAGAATCGAAACATGAGACCCAAATTTCCCCACATCACCCTTTTCGTTTTCCAATACACTCGGAATCCATTTCTACCTGTTTTGAATAGAGATTAGCAAGCTGTGTCCACGTATGCCATCCGATTTGTTTATCCAGTTAGAACTTATAAAATGGTGATTAATTTAACCAAATCGTTTGGTTTGTTTAATTTAAGCAGTGACCGAGGACCAGGACAACCAGATGCCGCCTAATTTGCATTAACTTTAGATTTAGGTTAAGGTAACCAAGATGACTACGTCAGTGGACCCAAAAGTCGTGACGTGGGCTTGTGCGTCGAACCAAGAGAGAAGGTTGGCAATATTAAAATTTATTGGGGAAGTGATTCCATGCCCATACTTCGAGTCATAAATTTTTCTATACCCATGCACAAAGTTCCAAAGTTACAAACAAAAAGAATTTGCCCGAGTTGCCCTTTGGAATCCAAATATTGTGCGCGCTTTAAGGAAAAAAAAAAGGTGAAATAAAAAAATGTGAACCTTTTTCTTTTGCTTTTAGTGAACTTAAAACTTGAATTTGCAAACTAACATACTTAAATCCTACCAGTGAACTTTGGCTTTGAACTAGGGCTTTGAACTAAAGTTGTCATAATTAACCGTAATTCGTAAGTCATAGTTGGCAAACTTTTTTACAATTGTAAATGAGTTACATGCATACAAGTTTTATGATGTTTGGTTGGTAATATAAAGTTGTAAGTGGGAAAGTGTATTGTATTTTACGGTGCTTAGTTGTCATAATGTTTAAGTCGTAAGTGGAAAAGTTGACCACAAAATTAATTATTTGGTGATTTAAAAAATTTAAATATTGCAAATAAATACTAAAAATACTACAACAACAACTAAACCATTTGTCCCAAGTATTTGGGAGAGGCTACATGAACCAAAAGAGAATTACGCCAGATCGGGCACATGGATCAGCATTCTCCACTCATTCCTATCGAGCAATATGCTTTCAGTAAGACCTTTAGCCTCTATATCTTGTCGTATTACCTCCATTCATGTTTTTTCGGTCTGTAAGTCTACGTCGCATATGACCAAACCATCCTAGACGGTTTTCTCTCATCTTCTCTTCTATAAAGACTACACCTATCTTCGTATGAATATCATCATCTCTCACCTTATCTCTCCTCGTGTTACCACACATCCAACGAAGCATGCGCATCTCTGCTACACTCATCTTCTGGGCATGATATTTCTTTATAGCCCAACATTCTGTGTCATATAACAAAGCTAGCCTAATAGCAGTCCGATAAAACTTTTCCTTCAGCCATAACGGAATATTACGATCACATAAAACTCCTGTTGCGCTCCTCCATTTCAACCAGCCGGCTTGGATCCTATGGTTGTCTTCACTATTGATCTTCTCATCCTTTTGTATAATAGAACCCAAGTACTTAAAATGACTACTCATCGGTACTTTTTGACCATCTAGTGTCACAATACTGTAATCTCGGATTCTCTGTTTACTGAACTTATACTCCATATATTTTGTTTTGGTGCTACTTAATTTAAAACCTCGAGATTTTAGAGTTTATCTCTATAACTCCAATTTTGCATTTACCTTTACTCTCGTTTCATCAACTAGGACAATATCATCAGTAAATAGCATACACCACGGTTTCTCATCCTGAATAACTCTAGTAAGCTCATCCATCACTATGGCAAATAAGAATGGACTCAATGCAGATTCTCGATGCAATCCAATTGTTATAAAAAAAATCACTTGTTATGCCGCTACAAGTTCTGACATTTGTTACTACTCCATTGTACATGTCCCTGATTATGTCAATATATTTGATGGGGGCTCCCTTTTTCATCAATGTCCACCATAATATCTCTCCTGGCACCTTATCATAAGTTTTTTCTAAATCAATAAAGACCATATGCAAATTTCTCTTCCTCTCTCGAAATCGCTCTATAAGTTGACGAAGCAAATGAATAGCCTATGTCGCCGATTGCCCCGGCATGAGCCCAAACTGATTCTCTGATATTTTAACAGTCTGCCTTAACCTGTGTTTAATTATCCTTTCCCAAATCTTCATGGTGTGACACATAAGTTTTATTCTCAAATCTGGATATCACCCTTATTCTTATAGAGAGATACTAGGGTACTCTTCCTCTACTCAGTTGGCATCTTTTTAGTTAGCCAGATCTTGTTAAAGAGGTTTGTCAGACATCTCACGCCCACCTCTCCTAAGCATCTCCATACCTCAATAGGAATTCTATCAGGGCCAACAGCTTTCCTTGACTTCATCATCTTCAACTAAATATGAAAAATTAATATTAATATAAAAAAATAATACAAATTTACATGACCACAAAATTAACTGTAAGTGAGTTGTAAATGAAAGATGACTGGGTTGTAAGTGAGTGATAATTGGATTGCGTAAGTCTTTTACGAATTACGCTCCAACCAAACACCGTAGTTGTGTTGTAATTGGGCTATAAATCATTAACGAATTACAGCCTTTTATGACGTTTAAGCGAAACAAACAACCCCTGAAAGAATTGGGTCGAAAAATAAAATTTTCCATACTCAAAATCAGGTTACGAATTAAAAAAAAAACATAACTAAATTCTATTTTATAATTCACTCATGTTGCCACTCTCAAAAGAGACCTTTAAAATCTAGCAGTAACCATCTATTTCTCTTATCTTCCCGTGCCCCCCTCCTCCTCTTTGTTGCGATGTTTAACCCACTCCAAAATTAACCCAAGCGCCAACCAAAAGAATGAAAAAAGAGTACGAAAAGAAAGAGAGACACCCTAAAAATAAAATAGAAAAAAAATGTGTAGTGGGGAAAAAGTCACACTATGGGGAGAAAGCTGTTTTGAAGGGAGAAATGACTTTCCAAAAAAAAATAATAATAATAAATTATCACATGATTCTATATAGTTGTTTTTTGTATAGTTCACATAAATTACAAAGAGCATGAACTATCAAAGTTTTTTTGAACATAGGCCGTAACCCAATCTTAAATCTAGGATCTCTCATTTTACACCCCAGCCACTCTACAGTAAAGATGGGAAGGTTGAGCCAATAGCATTCTAAAAGAATAAGAAGTGGCATGCTGCTCGAGTTAAGTTCACTTGACTTATAATAACAATGTTAAATCCTCTGCTGATTATAAACCTGAGCGAGTGTTCGTGATGATCAAAAAGATTCAGGTGGACTATATAAGAATTAGGAAACCTTGGAGGGGTTTCAGAAAATTAAGGCAAAAAGAAAATCTTCCATGCGATTTCAAGGGTTTCTTCAAAATTTTCAAGGGTTTTTTTTTTTTGGTGGTTTAAAAGAAGTTGATTAATTATTCATATCCTATCTTTTATATTAGAGCACAGAAGCGTTTCCTCCATTTATTTTACTGCAAAAGCCAATAACTAAATATTACTCTTGACTTTCAAAGACACCAACAACTCCCCACTTGTTGCTGCTCTCCTTCGCCGAAAAGAAAAGCTCCACTTGCCTTCACTGGCTTTTGACTCTTACTAAACGAAAGTTTAGTTTCTATGATTAGAATTATCATTAGCCCAATTTGCTATTGTTTTAATCTTAAATGGGCATTGTCTCTTGTTGGTACCATGTGTGGGGGACTGAGCTCTCTGCGTCTGCTCACAGAATTCAACACATTGGGATGTGGATTGCTGTCGAGAGGACGAACCTGGAGTTGTCTCAATCTCTAATTGAAGAGATTCTTCTTGTTCTTCTCTCCATTTTTTTTGTAGTTCTAAGGCTTCACTTCTCTGCCCAATGCAACTAGGGTTTTTTTGCATGTTTTCAGGATATCATGGAACACAAAATTATTAAATTAGAGCTCCGAGATGAATTGTGTATCTGCAACTTGTTTGGTATATCTGCAACATGTTTGTTTTTATATGCTGTGTCAGCCAGAAGAAGATTAAAAAGAAGAGGAAGAAAAATAAAAATTTCTATTTCTATATATTTGATTAGCTTTCCAAATAAAAGTTTTGTACATTCAATGCTCTCAGGTTAGTCGTGCCCTTATCTCTGAGTATAGATAGGAAGAAAAAGTATAATATCATTATTAACACTTTTAGTACCCGCTAGAATATAAATAATTATCTTTAATTCTTATCATAACTTTAGAGTATTGTTGTAATAGCAGAGACTTCAATATAGTATCAGAGAAATTCATATTCAATTCCTACTAGACACGTATTTAAAAAACATATTTAAAAGTAAGAATATCATTGTGCAAAAGTTCAGGTTTTCACCCATAAGAAGGGCACTGACTTGCTAGGATATAAATATACTACAATTAATTTTCACCACAACTTTAGAGTTTTGACGAAACGGCAAGAACTTTAATACTACCACTATCATTATTATCATTATTGTTATCAAAAGCTACCTTCATTATCAATATGACACAACTTTTATCTTTGTTAACATTATTGTAAGGACTTGGGGTACCATCTCAAAATACTAGCATTTTAGATGAAGTTGCCCAAATTTATATACACACACATAAGATTATCTTTATGTCTAGCCAATGTAAAACTATTTGTTCGATCCAAATCCCAACAATTATTACCATTCTATTAGCTATCTTTAATATTGTCACTATGATTGTGCTACTGCTATTACTGTCACTATCATTGTGATGCCAACACTGTCATCTCATTGTTATTACCACCGTTATCATCATTAAATCATTGCCACTATTGTTAGTGCATAACCTTTGTCGTTAACAATCTTTGTTTTCAACACAAATCATAATAACCACTATTTTTTGTGGTTATTGTTTTCACCCTATCAGTTATCTTCAGTGTCAAAATAGATTGTCTTAACCACAATTATAGCCACCATTATAACCGTTATTAGTGCCACTATTTCCATGACGCCAACATTGTCATCCACAGCGTTTGCTTCTTCCTCTGAACAATTCTCAAGATTAATTTTGAAAACAATATGCCGAAAGTGTTATGTTTTCTAAAAATCTTTTCAACCATTTTAGTATACTAAATATGAAAAAATTTATGTCATTCAAATTTTGCTAAATATGATAAATCAGCATTCCAAAGAATCTTGTATCATGAATCAAATTTATTTCAAAATAAGATTCCATACATGAGAATGCTTCATTGTGAGTTCTAAACACATATATGTCACAAACAATGACAGTAATAATTTTGATTTTGGTACCAAACATCTCTATGGTTATCTCTATTAATTTGCAGAGATTACTTTTCTGCATATCATCTCCAAAATGTAAGCAAAAGGCTTTTCCTACCTGACTCTTTTACTTCTATTTCTCACTATTAATATTCTTAAATTAATCAGCCCTGTTTGGCCCATTGGCCAATTTTAGAGGTCTGCAATTAAATTTCATTTTTTAAGAAATAGATCTGGACTATTTAATTTTGGTAATCTCAAAACTTTACTGGATGTAAAATCTCTCAGTTGTGCACACAGTTTGAATCAATGTTTAAAATAACGATAACGTAATGATAACGTTTTTCTTTTGTTATGTTAATATAGGTTATAACGAAACGCATAACGTAGGTTACGCGATTTAATATTTATTTAATAAAAATAAATATATATACTATATTTAAGATTTATTATAAATAGAAAAATAATTTTAAAAAAAATCTAAAAATATCAAAACAATATATAACACATTTAGCAAGTATCACACCAATTTTTAGCAAGTCTCACAATAATTTTTCACATTCACAAATTATAATTCATAATTCCATCTACGCAAATAACAATGTGATTCGCATATTTCATTATAATTCACAATTTTTAGTCATGCTATTCAATCTATACAAACTCATAATTCAATTTACAATAATTCATGATTCAATCATAATTTATAATTTTTAGTTATGTTATTCATTATAATTCATAGTTTAATTTACAATATGCTATTCAATTATACTCCCCATGTTCTTCACTCTCTCTGATATTTTAACCCCGATCTCTCTGCTCTCTCTCCCCAATCTCTCTCAGCTTTCTCTCCTTCCCGATATCTCTCAGCTTTCTCTCCACCTCCCGATCTCTCTCTGCTCTCTTTCTCCCCCGATCTCAGAGAGGGTGATCGGGCGAGAAAGCAGAGAGAGATCGGGGGGAGGGGGGAGAGATCTGGGGGGAGGTTGGAGAAAGAGAGAGAAGAGAGAGATTGGAGAAAGAGAGTTTACCTGTGATTGGAGATGGAGAATCACCGCTTGGAGATGATGCTAGCGAGAACCACTACGACGGATAACCACCAGAGGTAGGTCTATTTCTTTTGCTGTCGATCGGAGGTATGTCTTCTTCTCGGCGCCGACGAGGACACGACGACAAGGTTGCAGAAAGGACGAGTGAGCGAGCGAATTTGGGGGATTTTTTCTGCCCTATACCGGGAGAATAGGGAGTTATAAAAAGTCGACTTGCACTGTAACGTAGGTTACAGTGCGTTACATTAATAACATAATGTAACGTAAGTTACGAGCAAAATAACTATAGTTATCAAACATTGCGCTTTTTAGACCTGTTACATAATGATTGGTCAGCGTTATGTTATATAACGAGTTATAGCGGGTTATAAAACAGGTTTTTTAAAACACTGGTTTGAATGCGTATACTGTTTATGCAAGATCTGGAGTTTATTTTTTTTTTTAAATAATGCAAATTAATATATACTAGTTGCTAAAAATGGAAACAGCTCTGGAGGATGTTAATGAAGGGAGTTTTTTTTTTCTCTCTCTTCTATTTAAGAAGAAAGTAAATGCCTGTAGGGTTGTGTGTATTGGGAAAAAAAAAAAGAGAGAAGCAAGGTACAAGAGAGCCAGGGGGGAGATGCTTTTTATATATGGAAGAGAGCAGACTTTTTTCCCATGAAACTAGAAGCCAAAGCTTGGCAGCTGCTTTATCTAAAATACACAGACAATAAGGACTTATTTCTTTTTCATGTAGCATAAAAGGATGGAGGCCCCTTTTATTACACACATACACCTAATCTCCATGTATAGCCATAGGCCTCTGCATCATCTATAAAATGCATCCTAACCTAGCTCAATAGCATTCAAACTGCATGCATACCACTGTAGTAGACACAACATGCATCAATCCTAGGCCCCCTGATGAGATCTCTTATGATACCATCACAAGCGCTCCCATGCATCAGGGTGATGTGTGCCCGGAGGCGGAGTCTGGACTTTCAGCTTGGGGGCACAACTTTACACTAATTTAAATGTTCCACCAGTCTATCTTGAGAAAAAATCAAAACCGTAGTAGGTGTAATAGGTGCAAAATCTATTTCTTTATTGTAGAAGTAATAGGATAATATTAAAATTGTAATCTTAAATTTATTTCTTTTTTGAGAGAATATAATCTTAAAAATATTAAATATTTAAAATATAAATTAAATCTTAAAATATTTTTTGTAAATGTTCTTGAACATTGAATTGATAAAATATGCTATTAATAAATTTATTGAAAAGTAATGGAAAAAAGAGTTTGTTATAATTTTAATATCTTTAAATTAAAAATTCATAACTCTAGTCCTAACTTAATAAAATATTTTAACTTTTAAATTATAGACATTCTAATTACATTCAAAATGAAATCTTCGTTACTCTTTAAATAGAATGTAATCAACATTTGTGTTATTATAATTGTCAGAGTTATCAGTCTTGATGTGAGTATAGTCAAGTAATCGAAAGTGTACTTATCATTATAAGCAAATATAAATAAAAATGAGATGCAACCTTGGATTTTATCTCTTGTACTATATTTTCTCAATTCTCTCTTCCTTTCTTTTCTTTCTCCTCTCTTCTCCTATCAAACTTTTAACCTTTACTTGGTATCAGAGCAACTTAAAGGTACTGCATATCCCCTCCATCCTGCAAATCAAACTAGGGTTTCTGCAAATCTCTTTGTTTGTGAGTATTCGTTGATGAGATCTAGGGGTTTCAATAGATCTCGTTATTCATGGTGTGTTTGTAGACGAGATCTAGGGTTTAATAGATCTCGTGTACTTGTTCGTTGTGAGATCTAGGAGTTCTGAGATCCCATGTTCTTATTGCATCTGCAAGAATGGTGTAGCTCAAATCTTCCAGCGAAGTTAGTAGAGGTAACAGTAACGAACCTTTTACTGTTATTCATAATAATGATGAAAAAGGAAAATCAATTATTGCGGTGAAACTCAATGGTACTAATTATCTTTCCTATCTAAGTCTATCAAAGTAGTATTGAGGGCGAAGAAGAAGTTGAAGTTTTTTGTTGAAAGATTCCCGCTAAAATGATAGCTGACTAAGAGGATTAGATGAAGATGAGTGCAGATACATATGTTATATCATGGTTGTGGCATAATATATAGCCGCACATTGCCTCTAATATTAAGTGGTGTGAGACAACCAAACAGATTTAGACATCTCTTGAAGAATCTTTCACAGAAGCAGAATGTGGCCCGTATCTATGTGTTGTATGAGCTTTTGTTTATCACAAAGAAGAATGAGAAATTTGTGAATGAGTATTTGGTTACAAAGAAGGCCTTTTGAGAGAAACTGCAGCAGTATCATTTAGTGACTACTGATTTGAAGGAAGCTCAGTGAGAGAAAGAAGAGTTTTATGTTGCTCTCATCCTGGATGGCTTGGATCCTACGCTCGAACCATATAAGGCTCAGATCCTTACTAGAGAGGAGTTGTCTACAGTAAAGAATACGTTTGGGCACCTAAATTATTCATTTCTAGGACAGAGTTCTATGGTGCCAAGTAACGACTCCGCTGACTTGGTTACTAGTTCTGATGGCCATGGTAGTAGCCACGATGATGGTCGGGGTGATGACAAACATGGTGGTAGAGATGACAGATGTGGTGATGGCGTACGTGGTGATAGAGATGGTGTTGTGGTGGCAGTCGAAAAGGTGGCCGTGGTGGTGGTCGTGATTCACCACGGAGATGTAGTTATTGTAGTATGAATGGTTACACACTGAAGATTAATGCTGGTACTGTTGGCCTAAAGGCCCATCGCTTTAGTTTGATGATGATTAACTTATGTAAATATAGTACTAATGATCTTGTGTTTATTTAATCTCAGGTATTTGATCAAGATCTTAGTAGGTGTTTAGCTTCAACAAAGGATTTAAAGTCAAGATTTAGAGCTAGCACGTGTCGATTCAAGAGCTCGCGCATTAAGATCGCATTAAGTACTCAAGAGGAGTCTAGCTTATTGGATCAAGATTTGGACCATGTCAAGAAGGAGAAGAAGATTTTCAAAGAGAAGATTTTCAAGAAGACTTGTGTCGAGTTTTATAAGCGTCAAGATTTGTTTTTAGATAAAATGTAAATGAAAGATTAGTTGGTGAATTGATCAAGTTCATATACACTCTGACACAAGATTTATATGTGTTTTCATAAAAGAGTTTTTTGTTTTAGAAAATATCATTTTGGTTTTTAAGCTTCAAAATATATATGTATTTTATCGAAAGTAGTTCAGAGATTATTATCAAAAACATATATATTTCATCTCATATGTGTAGTAGATCATATCCAGACACACTACTTTAAATGTGTTTAGAATATCTTATTTTTGTATTTGTAGAAATTTTGAAAAAATCGTTTTTCAATTTGGAGATTGTTTTTGAAAAATACAGATTTTTGTTTAAGCCAAAATTTCTAAAGTACAAAATTTGTTCAAATTGTTTGTAACATGTTTTGATTTTTTATCAAACATGTTTTTATATCAAAGTATATCAATGAACTTATTTTTGTAGAATTTATAAGAATTAAATGGGATTTTATTGAAGGTAAAAAGACCAGGTTTTTATCCCTAAAAAGATGTGACCAGGCCTTCTGCCGGTCGACCGAGACAGAAGTTGGTCGACCGATCCGGTCGACCGATGTGCACAAACATGCACAGACAGTTTGGCTGGAGGGCCGGTCGACCGCCAGAGAGCTCTGCTTTTTGGATCTGGCCCCGGTCGACCGGGCGGTCGACCGACAGAGAGCTCTGCACTCTGTATCCAGGCCTCGGTCGACCGGGCGGTCGACCGGTGGCACAATGGTCAAAAATCTGACCGTTGGCCGGTCGACCGACAACAGGATTTCCTGCTGCGTTGGCCTCCAACGGTCATATTTTGGGAGCCTATAAATGGGGTTCCCTTGGACTGTTTTTAATATGATTTTAAGTGGGTTTTTAAGCTAATTTTTTCTACCTTTCTAAGTGTTTATCTCCACATTTTTTAGAGCAAAATGCTTTCATATCAAAAGGAGACTTTTCAAGAGTGTTTTGTAAAAGAGATTTCGTGAGTTTTTCACCACAAATCTATTCTAGTTTTTTCTTACACATACTTGAGCTATCCATTGCCATATCTATCCTATAGGAAAGTTATTGTGAAAGTGTTTTTAGGTGATCAAAGTGTTGAGATCACCAAATTGTTTCATCTTATATTTGAGGAGGCAAACTTGCGGGTTCGTATTGTTTTGAGTTCTTGTGGGAGCTCGGTGTAGAGGTGCGACTTGAACAAGCTAGTGTGCTTGCGTGTGTTATTCTTGCGGGAACAAGAGAGGGACAAGTGAGTCCAAGGAGTTATAGTGTGCACTCGTTGTAGGTGTTGCGGCACCGAGTGATCCGGTGGGATCATTTTTAGTGAAAATCCTTCATAGTGTTGAAGGCGGGAACGTAGAACAAGGGTGCTTGAACCTCGAAACAAATCTCCCGTGTTTGCGATTGTTTTCTCTCTATCTCTCACTTATGTTTATATCTTGTATACTTACATTGCTTATATCTTTATGTGCTTGATATATCTTGTGCGCTATTGTTATATGCTTGAGATTGTTTGCTCGCCCTTGTATTCAACCAAGAGAGCCATAGCGATACCTCAACTCTTATCTAGAGGAATCTTGAGGAGATAGTCCAAGGCCCTTCACCGAGAATTCAGTTATACTCTTTGGTTATACTTTGTGTGTTTAGCTTAATAGTTTTTAGTTTGCATAAATAGTTTTAATTTCACATTAATTCATCATTAGATTAGCTAGTCACCTATCACCCCCTCTAGGTGATTTCAATTGGTATCAGAGTTTGGTGCTCTTGATTTGGGTCTAACAATCTTGAGTTAAAGATCCTCACTTTTAGCTAATCACAATATTTGTTTACACACACATGGATTTCATGACACCTCCCTTGCTTGATATTCTTAATCTCCAAACTTAGAAAGTTAATATGTTCATGTACCTCAAATCCCTAGGCATTCATTCATGCTTATCTTACTACTATTAAGGATTCATACTTTAGTAATAGCAAGTACCTTGAGGCTAACTCAAAAGCCATTCATGATTTAAGATCTATCCTAAATGATGAATATTTATCTAGGGTTGCTAATTTTGATTCGGCTTTTGTAGTATGGAACACTATAGTCTCTCTTGGCGAACAAAAGCAATATTATGCGGGGAGCGACTCGGATGATGGAAGTGATACTTCTAACGTATGCTACATGGTCCAAGGGGATAACCCCCTTAAGGTAAATTCCGAATCCGAGCTTGATGAGGAGACTTGTCATATGATGAACTTGCTTTATTTTGTCAATAACTTCTTGAAAAATATGATTTGCTTAAAAAGGACCATAAAAGATTGAAAAATAAATATGAGTCCATTTCAAAAGAAAGAATTCTTTTCAAAATAAACTAGAAAATGCTTCAAAAGAAAATGAAGCTTTGAAAAAGGAGAATATTTTCTTGTTTTCTAAATTAAATGATCTTTGTGAAGGAAATAATTCTTTGAAAAATAAAATAAATTTGGCAAAAAAGAAAAAGAAATTATTTTGGAAGAAAATAACTTTTTGAAAAGGAAATTTGTTTCAAAAGAAAAAGAAAATATTTCTAAAAAGAAAAAGGTTGTTGATTCTCATTCTTACCATGCTCTTCATGCAACTATTGATAAAAATGAGATTCAATTTTTAAAATATAGAATAGATTATTTGAGCTTAACCTTGAGCAATTGTGCATTCAACTATTCTAAATTGGAAGCCTTATTTCAAAAGAAACAAGCTCCACATGATCATGCACATCACCCACGGTATACATATGCACACTTTACACATCATGATCACACTCATTCTCATGTGTATGCTAGAGTGTACAAATGTACATATTGTGACCGCAAAGGCCATTTAACAATTTTTTTTTGATAAGGTAAATTCTATTAATTTTTCTAATAAAAATGTTTGAGTTCCTTATGATGCTAACCCCCATGGACCCAAAAGAAAATGGGTACCAAAATTCTCACCACTAGTATTTGATGTAGGTGTGGGCTCTCACATGACGTGAGAGGATTAGTGCCTTGGTGGTAGATGCATGAGCTTGATGGACACTACAATTGATGCATCGCTATCAAGGAAGTTTGGTGGGAGGACCATCATGATTTGGAGACTTAGAGAATAGTGCATTTGATTTGGTAACTATCTCTAAACTCTTATTTAGTTTACATGCTTTGATATAAATATTTTTAGCATGTTTTGCTTTTGTGCTTCATGTGATGAATACTTATTTAGATGTAGTTTTTATTAAAACTTGTGTATATACCCATACAAATAATGAGCTACGCTTGATTATTAGATGTTTATGCTTCATTGCCCATTTGTACTCATTACATGTACATGTATGATCTAGTTTTAATAATTCTTTCATTTATACATGTTTTCGCTATTCTTGTATATGTTTTTGCTTCATGTATATGCTATTTTAGACTAAAACTAATAAATATACATGGATACCCTTGAGTCACTTGCCTTCATGCAAATATTATTATAGACTCTTTTGTGTTTGGAATATGTATGCATATTTTTAGTCTTAGATAAAACATACATATACCTTGAAGTTTGTTTTTTTAAGGAAAAATAAATTTTTATGATGCGTTGGTATTTTGAGCTTTATTGATTATTTTCATGAAAATGCTATTCACATGATTTTTGAGCACTCACATTTCATTTGTTTACTCATGACATTGTTCTCATGAGAATTTTTGAGCTTTATAGATTTCGAGTGTCAACTCTTGTAACTTTAGCATGCTTCATGGGATATATAATTTATTTTCATGTTTGAAGGATCTTTAACTATTTTTTTATAAATTACTTTAAACTAGTTATTTATTCTTCATTTGGTAGTGTTTTCAAATCTCAACTATTTTCAAATCTTATTCTTGAAAACTTCTACCCTTTAAGGGTGGTTGGATGGGCGACCATGCCTTATATGCTCTAAATTAAATATCTTTTTAAACTTGTGCATGAATAGGATGGATTGTTATGAGTTATACACATGTTCTTCATGAAATTCTATTTTTGTATACTCATATTTGTTTCTATATATGTATGCTTCAAAATTTCAATAATATTAATTTCAATTAGTATTTTCATTTTCATACATATATATATTTTGTTTGTGCTTGATTTACAATATCCTTACTTGTTTAAAGCACATATTATGTTTATGCTAAGCTTGACTAATTTTTAAAGTGTTAATTGCTATCTTTATAAGCTTATGTATTATTTTAAATTGGTATTTCAATTGATATCAAAATATACTTCATATTTTACCTTTAATTGGTATTAAAAATTTACAATGTTTCAATTACAATGCATTGAAGTGATTTCAAGATTTCTTGATATGTATTGTCTATATGCAAGGGGAGCTTAACATCTCTTCTATATTATTGACACTCTAAAAAAGACAAGATTCTTAACTGGCCTGAACAATGTCTAACTTGTTGACATCTATAAAAGACAAGTGGCAGACAAGCCGACGACCAGTTCTTCACCCATCTAAGAGGGGACGAATCAGCAACTTGGACTCTGCTGATCTAGTGAAGCAGACAATAAGCCAGGAAAAGCTCATGAGAAGGCCCAAGCAGGTCCAGAGACACTAAGTTAGCTTAACACTTAGTCTCGTACGAGCCCACGAGATAAGTCTCGCATAAGAAGCCAAAGTTGCTTAGCATCGTAGGAAGCTCCTTCACAGTCTTGCTGCGAGCTAACATACAACTTCGCACAGAAATGCTCAATTAACTCCGCAGAGAGTTAGCTTCGCTCGAAACCCCATGCAGCTGAGCAAAAGGGTAATGGGTAGCTTCGCCACAAAGTTATCCAGCTCCGCTAAAGAGCTTTCTTTTAACTTCACAAGATGCTTCTCCCAGCTCCGCCATGAGCTCAACCCAATGACTCCGCTGCGGATCTTTTATGGTCACCTTTAACCAATCAAATCTCTAGATGAGATCAAATCTAATTGAGATCAAATCTAATTGAGATCAAATTTGACAGTTGCTTGCCATAATCTTTTGACTCTCCCACTCAGGTAAGAAGATCAGGAGAAATCTTTCAGTTATTTAGAAATAATCAAGGACACATCCCTCATTTAGCAGAGCAGATCAAGAGATCAGCTATTCCTAACTTCGCAGAAGCTGATTCTAGCCTCGCGGCGAGGCTACTTACAGGATGTAAAACAAATTGACCCAATCTGTTTTCAGATTTTCAGGACGATTATACCCCTACTCCTCCTTATAAATACCCTACCAGAGGCACACGAAAAGAGGGGCGAGAGCTAGAGGGGCGAGAGCTAGAGAGGCGGACAAAAGGAGAGACGGCAAAGGATAGAGATCTACTCTCTTACTTTCAAGAATTCAGATAATTACTTCTCTAATCAGGATGCTAATACTCTAAGATCTTCCTCCCTCTCAAGGAATTTTCAAAATCAGGTGAGAAGGAATTCCCAAACGGAGGCAGCTCGAGAAGTAACAAGAGAGCTCTACCGACCTTCTGTTTTTCGATTCCCCGAACCAGGTGAGAAGGGAATCCCATTAGGCGACAGTCCGATTGTCTGATCGCTCGCATCGTCAAAGGAATAAAATGATCGCATGCTGATCAGATTCTTACCGGCACACTTTTCTAGAAATCTCAGAGGAGATCTACCTATAATCTTCTTCTTGCAAAGAATTACTTATAATTTAGCTCCTTGACCTCTTTTTTTTTGTAAGTTTTCTCCTTTGCAAAATCAATGGAAAAAAGATGGCGACTTCGCTGGGGAACGTATTCTCCACTGCTGAGAATCAAGTGTCACAATGCGACGATCAGACCTTCGGGTCTACTGCTGAGGCGCTGGCCATTCACTCTGGCCAACAACCTACGCTCGACTGCAAGGAAGTCGGCATAGCCAAAACCCCTCTGGCTAATTCTTCGAAGCAAGTTCTCTATCAAGACAGATAAGGCTCTCCGCAAACCTACTACGGTCTTCTGGCGCAACAAAGAGGGTCAAAATCTTGAGCCTGTTACCTTTGAAAACCTGGTCAATCATTTCGATCAAGAAAAATTCAAAGAACTCCTCTCTGCAGGTGGTCCAATGCTCCACGCACGGAAGCATAGAAAGGTCATAATGGCCAAGGTTTCGGAGCAGAAACCGGACGCGGACTCCTCCCAACTCTTCTCAACCTCGCGTGTGGCTAGCCAAGTTCCTTGTGAACCTAAGTCTTCTCTTTCAAAGAAGATGTGGAGGTCAAAACAGAAAGCTCTATATGAAGCTTTAGGCGCAGCTACACACAGGTCCGCTTATCCTGCGAAGATAAAGGCGAGATACCTACATACTTCGTTGAGACTATCAGCCGCAAGGCTAGGACCAAAGCACCCAGCGGTGCTAACATCCTTCGCAGTAAGGTAGCGGATAAAGCACCACAGTGTGCTTCGCCCCCCAGATCCTTAAGCGCTAAGCTCATTTTTCGCAGAGGAGCTAAAAGATTGTCCCCAAGTGTTGATAGCAGTGCTTATGCAGCTTCAACACCCAAGGGCATTCCCAAAGTTCTTAGCCGCGAAGCTGGAGCTAAAGCACTATCTAGTGCTAATCACCTCTGCGGTGATGAAAAGAACAAGGCATTGTCCTATGCGCAATCCAACACAGCCTCTGTGCTGAGTCGCTTAAGCCCGGCTACATCTTACTTGCGAGAGTTCTTAACGAATAAACGGAAGTCAGATTTACTTCAAACTTCTCCCTCTTGTTGTCAACAAGTGGGATGTCAGTTGGTGACAGTCCATTCAGTCCATTGCCGGCTGGGACCAAGCCCCGCCACTCCTCCAAACTGATGATCAGTTTTTGACCGACTATCGCAACAAGCTCTTGTGAAGCATCGCAAAAGGAGCGTATCGCATGATCTACCAGATCTGCCCTCTGCATCCGTCAATATAATTGGAAGGGGACGAGAGCCGCGTAGAGGCAGACAAGCGCCGCATGCCGCTAACTCTTCTCCCTCCAGTTCTCCAGATTCGGATTATAGTCCGGGCTTATGCCAAGTCTTGGTGCACGAGGAAGGCGTCTTCCGAAATACCAGATCTAGGGTCGCAATACCCTACAATTACGAATAGCCATCCTCCTCAACCATAGTAATCTTACCAGAACCAATGAGAAGATTATTCCAATGGTCTGATGAGGAAGACGAAGACAGTAGGTATGCCTCTTCGGTCATAGTCAGCTCGATATAAACAGATAGAGCGTCAGTGCATATGGCTGATAACGGTAATGATGACCTCTGCCGACGGTTGTAAGCTAAGAGCAAACCTCTAAGGCTCAGCAAGATGCCTTGGATAACATTCAGCAGATGCCGCCCAACTCCTCACCAACCGTAACAACAATGATACCGAGAGTAATCATAATGAGGAGAGACATCATAGCAATGAACAACCCAAGACTGGGAAGTTAAAAGAAAGTTCTTCTATTGATGATGAAGTCCTTAAAGGCATCTAAGCTCAGATCGCACCCTAACTCAGAGGGACGAGCTAAAGAAAGTAGGGGCAGTCTGTCCTTACCCTTTGGAATGGGATTCAGTATCGTCCCGTCAAAATTTAAACCACCAACGTTACATGCGTATGATGGTAAAAGCTCACCAAACCAGCACATCTATTACTTTCGGTCTCAGACCGGTAATGTTATAGACAATGATGCTATCATGGCCAGACTATTCTGAAATCACCTAGAGGGGGGGTGAATAGGTGATGGCTATATGAAATGTGGCAATAATGCGGAATTAAAAATTCTACTAACAAATTGCTCAAATTAAAAGACTAGTAATAAACACAATAAGTAGTGCAAGAAATAAAGGAGTTGAGTTTAGAGAAAATTCGAGCAAATGCAAACACAAGTATATGTTTCCGAGGTTCGAGCCATGCTCTACGTCCCCGCCTTCACACTTGAAGGATTTCCACTATTGTTGATCCCATCGGATCGCCAATACAAGGACACACTTGTCCTATCTCTTGTGATGCCGCAACACCACCCGGAGCACACTAGCTCGCCTTGAGGCCGATGCCTCTACAACTTCGCTCAAGAAGAAAATGATCACACTTGATCACAAAATAGCTCACTTGCACAATCCTATAACCAATATGTAGATGTAGAAATTTGGGATTGTGTAGTGCAAAATCTAGAGAGAAGTAGAGGAATAGGCTTCAAATGGGTGTATGGAAATTTTGGCTTTGAAAATCTTTTCTAAAATGAAGACTTGAAATTCTTATGAAAATCTCTTGTAAAATGTTTAGGAATGGTTGTCTTATCATGTTGAAGTGACCCACTATTTATAGGGTTGAAAAACTGGGTAAAACAACAAGAGAGATTCGTTGGGGTGAGATCCCAACAAAATCTGTCAGAAAAATATAGCTGTTGGAATCTGTCAGACTTTCTAACAGCTGCCGGTCGACCGGGTCGGTCGACCGCCAACGGTCAAATTTCTGACCGTTGGGGGACAACGGTCGACCGCCCCGGTCGACCCGAACAAACAGAGAGCACTGTAAGTGCCCCGGTCGACCGGAGCGGTCGGCCGACGTACACACATGCACAGCGTGTACGTCAGTCGACCGGCTCCTGTCAGTTCTGAAAAATCAGAACTGCAGAAAGCCAAAACTTGGGTCTTTGGATAGGTCTTGTGGTTTGGGGTTTTGGACCTTATAAAAATAGGAGTATGACCATATGTCACTACCCTAACATGTTAAAACATTTTGATAAAGTTTCTCTTGATAAAAACTTATTTTTCTAAAAGTGGTTTTTCCAAAAACTTAAAGTTTCTAAAAACAAATTTCCAAACATGTTACCTATAAAACTAAGTAGGAAATCGAAATTGTTTTTGAAGCCATGAATCAAACTAAAGTGTGTGTGTGAGTGACAATCCCATAATTCTACTTCTAACATCTAGGTTTTGACAAAGATTCTAAAAGAAAAGCAAAATTACAAATCTTGGACTTTTTCATTGTCTTGATCTTGACTTGGTCTTTTCTTCATGTCTTGATCCCGAAGCTTCCTAATGTGCTTAGCTTGGGAATGCACATCTTTAAGCGGTGTCCAAACTTGTGAGTCTTGATATCGGAGCCGTCAAATCAACCTGTTTTACCTGAAATACTTTTAAATAAAATTGTTAAATACATAACTAAATATGGTTTGTTATCATCAAAAATATCCAACAAGATATAGGGCTAAATGGCCTTTAGGCCAACAATCTCCCCCTTTTTGATGATGACAAAACATATATAGTTATTACAAATATTTTGGGTAGAGACTTCAAATGAAGCTCCCCCTCAACACATGCATATACAAAAATATGCTCAAGCATAGACAAATCTCAAAAAAAATGGTGGGTGATAATCCACAACATAATCCACAACACATCCACAGCACATATATCCATGCTAGATAAAAATACTCATGTCATAAAATAGAAATGAAACACATGTCCACAAAGCATAACCAACATAAACAAGTACATGTCCACACAAACATAAATACAAGATAGAGATGTCCAACAACAGAAAATACTACAAAAATATAAGTGCACAAAATATGGAGTCTCTCTCAACAAATAACTCTCCCCCTTTTTGACATCATCAAAAGGGGCAGGTCACTCAGCACCACCAGCAGCATCGTCCTTTGAAGAACCTTCCTCAGCGTCGTCTTCCTCAGACGAACTCTCCTCAGCATCACCTTCTGCCATGGTCTCATCACCATCATCATCATCAGAAGAAGAAGGAAGACCTGCCTCCTCTGGATCGATACCAGCAACGCCGGGCTATGGAGGTGGAGCAGCAGTAGGGTCTCTGATAGGAAATGGAGGACCGGAGGATGGAAGAGGACAAGAAATGGACGTGGGATCTGGACCAAGCATATCGAATTTCGCAAATAATGTCTCAAATTGCGAATCCACGAATCTCATGGCGTTGGCAAAATAAGTCATGTCATTGCGAAATCCCTAGAAGCGCGAGTCCATCTCCGCGCGAAGGGCTGCATCACGCTGCTCCATATCCGTACGAAAGGCTGCATCTCGCTGCTCGATCCAAGACTGATGCTCCTGGATCTGATAGCGAATCTCAGAAGATATGAAGGACTGAAACTCAGGAGATAAAGATGGCATGGATGCAGATGAAATCCCTGGGACGGAAGAGGATCCAGGGGCCGAAGATGGCCCTGGAATATCAGCAGGAGGAGCAAGAGGGTGCTGTTGTGCATGACGACGCATTTGAGCCTGCATCCTCTTCAAAAGAACGCTGTCTAAATTTATAGCGGGCTGACAGGGAGTCTCAGAGGACAAATCAAAACCTAATCTCTGAAGCAAATGAGCAATAAGCATCCCATAAGGCAAGTGTCTACCGGACATGCGGATATGGTCAGAGGCCATGTGAGTAGCAATGAGGTGAGAAAAATCAATCTTGATGCCTTTCAGAAGGCAATAGATTATGAGAGGAACTGAACCCCTAGCATTGCTATACTCACCGGACTTAGGTAAAATGTTGTAGAAAATGATTTTTACAAGGACTTGGGAGGTGAGGGTAAATTTGTTGACCTCCTCATTCCTTACTAAACCGGGGTTGTCATCCCCGTGAATCAAAGTGGAGGCGGTGAGCGCAGACTCACCGTCCGGATACTCAAAGTCGTGTAGATCAAAAGTATAAACATCCACTCCTCCAGAGGAGAGATGTAGCAAGTCAGCAAATCGTGTTATAGGGATGTCTATATCTCTCCCTAAAACACGTGATCTAACACGATCTCCCTCAAAGGCATAGTTGGCATAGAAATAGTGAACTAAGGATGTGTAGACAGGTTCCCTAATAGTCATAAAATGATGCAAAGAGTTTCTTTTGAGGATACGAGGGATGCCTAGGTGTTCAAAATCCTTTAGAATTACACATCTTCCCGAAATTACAGACTTTTTGGAAAGTTGTATGAAACGATTTTCTGCAAGATCATTCACAAAAGGTCTTTTAGGTGTAGGAGTGGTGGAAGATGAGGGAACTATGCTTTTTCCCTTGTCAGACCTAGATCTCTTTGACATTTTTGGTGAAAAGAGTGATTTTTAGTTGATTTTTAGGGTAGATGGATATGGCTTGATCTAAACAAAAATAAACCTAGAGATCTTTGACAGAGAATTAGATTCTTAAGGCTAGAAAGGAAGATTTGAACAAAAAAAGATTTTTACCTAAAAATGAGAAACCCTAACCCTAGATCTTGAAATCTCTGAAATCTGTTGGTGAGGAAGCCCTGAGACTGAAGATCTAACCCACACGGAGTGATTCCAACGTGGGTTTTGAAGGAATTTGAAAGATTTTGAGTTGGGAGAATTTTTGGAGAAAAGGGGAAGAAAGGCTCGCCGGTTGGGTTTTGAGAGAAGTGAGAGAGATTGTGAAATAAATAGCAGATTTGGGGCGAAATCGACGCACGGTCGACCGGGCCGGTCGGCCGGAAAAACCCGAGAGCACTGTAATCCAGAGCGGTCGACCGTCCGGGTCGACCGGCAACAGAGAGCAAAATTTGTTCTCTTTCAGGCACTGGCGGTCGACCGGGGTTAGGGCCAGTCGGCCGGCTTTGCCCAAAAAACTGTGGACAGACAGAGCTCCAAAATTTTTTTTAAATAAAACTATTTAACAATTAAATAGGATATATATAACACACAAAAATACAACAATGTTTTAAATCTTCATTAGGTTATCATATCAACCAAAAATATTCAAACAAAATATTTTATTTAATTTTCATACAAAAACAAAGTTTTTAGAGATGTTGAAGCCGAATACCCGGTGAAGGGTTCTGAACTTCATCCTCTTGATTCCTCTTGAATGAGCTGAGGTGCGCAATTGCCATCTCTAACGTATTTGCTTGAATATGAAATTTTTTTTTACAAAATTTTATTTCTAGTTTTAAAAATACATTGTGTATATATAAATAAGCTAGTCTAGGCATGGCATGTAGACATACAATGGACATGGTATAAAAGACAAGATATTAAAACATGGCATATACATAATCATGATAGGGATGTAAGTTTACACTAGCATATATCAATGTATCATAAAGGTAAACTAACAATCCTATACATGTGTATATAAATAACCAAACAAAAACTTTTAAATGGAGAAGTTACCAAGCATGGGCAATCTCCAAAATAGGTGCCTCCATGATAGCGATGCAAGCGCGATATGTTCTTTGAGCTTAGTTTCATCCACCACCCGGGCACCGTCTCCCCCTAAGTCTTGGAGGAAGAAGATCCACCTGTATCATCTAAATTTGGTGGGTCTTTTGGTACCCATTTCTTTTTGGGTCCTTTAGGATTAGTACCGGGATGAACCCAAACATATTTATTATGTACATTATTTTTAGCAAAACAAAACTTTTCTAAATGGCCTTTGCGGCCACAATGCGTGCAAATGTAAATCCTACCACTACCATACATGTATGCATGTTTATGTGTGTGCACATGTTTCCGTGCATGTGCATGGTGAGTGTGTTTCCCTTGGGTTACTCCCTTAGGAAATCTAGATGCAAATTTAGTTAGATCAAAAGCACACTTTTTAAGAGTTGAATCTAAAACATCAACTCGTTTTTGCATTTCCACAAAATCATTTTTATTCCATGATGCAATGGGGGTTTTCCCTTTACAAGCTAGTTTGTATTTTTCAAAATCAAATTTTATTTCTTAAAAGCACAAGATAAATCATTTTTCTCTTTTTCAATAATATTAATTTTATCTTTTAAAGACTCATTTTCCCTTTTTAACTTTTTATTATGAGATTGAGAAATCTCATACTTATGTTGAAGTTCTTCAAAAAATTGGGCTAATTCATCCATAGTTAGCTCATCATCATCTATTGAGTTTTCGTTTGTTACCTTTGATGCATCCTCCCCATGTGCCATGAAGCACATGTGTGCGGCGTCGTTTTCCTCCTCGGATTCCGACTCCGTGTCATCCCATGTTGCTACCATAGCCTTTTTCTTCTTTGGGGCATTCTTGGAGGTGGTTGCTTGAAGTGCGGGGCAATCGGCGATAAGATGTCCGATCTTCTTGCAATAGAAGTAAGGACCGGGTTCTTCTCTTTTCTTTTCATACCTTCCTTGAGGTCTCCCTCTTCGGAAGTTGCTTTGCCTCCCCTTCTTGTAGAACATCTTGCCCACCTTCCGGATGAGCATGGCGAAGTCCTCATCGCAATCCTCAGATGAGTCATCCTCTTCAAGAATGGTTGGAGTGGCTTTGAAGGCGAGCGCTTTCTTCTTGGGCGCCTCCCTCTCTTCTCTAACCTTCATTTCCATCTCATGTGTTTTGAGATTTCCAATGAAGCCGGAGAAGTCCATCTCCTCCCGATCATTGAGCTCCTTGAGGGTAGTAGCCTTCACTTTCCAAGATTTGGGAAGAGCCCGAATGACCTTCCGAATCTTTTGGTCATTATCGATTGCGTCACCTAGAGAAGATAAGGCATTAGTAATCTTGGTGAATCGCGTGAGCATGTCATCAATGCTCTCAATATCAAACATATAGAAATTCTCATATTGAGAACGCAACAAGTCAATCTTAGATCTTTTGACTTGTGACGTTCCTTCATGAGTCACAATTAAAATATTCCAAACTTCAAATGCGGATTTGCAATTAATGATGCGTGATAAGTCATCCTCATTTAAGGCTTAGGTTAATGCATATTGGGCTCTAACATTAGCTTCATAATCCTTAGAGGTGTCCTCGGACCATGAGCTTTCATCGGTTAGGGGTTCAATAAATTCTTTTGTAATGGACCTAGCAACCCTAACTCCTAGGGACTTAAGGAAGATGTTCATCTTGACCTTCCATATGGGAAAGTTCAAGCCATCAAACTTTGGTGGGGACTTGATGCTAGAAAAGTCAAGTGATGCCATGGATGAATAATATAAAGCACAATATATGAAAAATGCAACTTATATAGCCAAAGACAAGGATCTCCCTAAGGTGGTTAAACCAAATTGTAGGGTTAGGCTCTGATACCAATTGAAATCACCTAGAGGGGGGTGAATAGGTGATGGCTATATGAAATGTGGCAATAATGCGAAATTAAAAATTCTACTAACAAATTGCTCAAATTAAAAGACTAGCAATAAACACAATAAGTAGTGCAAGAAATAAAGGAGTTGAGTTTAGAGAAAATTCGAGCAAACGCAAACACAAGTATATGTTTCCGAGGTTCGAGCCACGCTCTACGTCCCCGCCTTCACACTTGAAGGATTTCCACTATTGTTGATCCCACCGGATCGCCAATATAAGGACACACTTGTCCTATCTCTTGTGATGCCGCAACACCACCCGGAGCACACTAGCTCGCCTTGAGGCCGATGCCTCTACAACTTCGCTCAAGAAGAAAATGATCACACTTAATCACAAAATAGCTCACTTGCACAATCCTATAACCAATATGTAGATGTAGAAATTTGGGATTGTGTAGTGCAAAATCTAGAGAGAAGTAGAGGAATAGGCTTCAAATGGGTGTATGGAAATTTTGGCTTTGAAAATCTTTTCTAAAATGAAGACTTGAAATTCTTATGAAAATCTCTTGTAAAATGTTTAGGAATGGTTGTCTTATCATGTTGAAGTGACCCACTATTTATAGGGGTTGAAAAACTGGGTAAAACAGCAAGAGAGATTCGTTGGGGTGAGATCCCAACAAAATCTGTCAGAAAAATATAGCTGTTGAAATCTGTCAGACTTTCTGACAGCTGTCGGTCGACCGGGTCGGTCGACCGCCAACGGTCAAATTCTGACCGTTGGGGGACAACGGTCGACCGCCCCGGTCGACCCGAACAAACAGAGAGCACTGTAAGTGCCCCGGTCGACCGGAGCGGTCGGCCGACGTACACACATGCACAGCGTGTACGTCGGTCGACCCGGGCGGTCGACCGGCTCCTGTCAGTTCTGAAAAATCAGAACTGCAGAAAGCCAGAACTTGGGTCTTTGGATAGGTCTTGTGGTTTGGGATTTTGGACCTTGTAAAAATAGGAGTATGATCATATGTCACTACCCTAACATGTTAAAACATTTTGATAAAGTTTCTCTTGATAAAAACTTGTTTTTCTAAAAGTTGGTTTTTCCAAAAACTTAAAGTTTCTAAAAACAAATTTCCAAACATGTTACCTATAAAACTAAGTAGGAAATCGAAATTGTTTTTGAAGCCATGAATCAAACTAAAGTGTGTGTGTGTGAGTGACAATCCCATAATTCTACTTCTAACATCTAGGTTTTGACAAAGATTCTAAAAGAAAAGCAAAATTACAAATCTTGGACTTTTTCATTGTCTTGATCTTGACTTGGTCTTTTCTTCATGTCTTGATCCCGAAGCTTCCTAATGTGCTTAGCTTGGGAATGCACATCTTTAAGCGGCGTCCAAACTTGTGAGTCTTGATATCGGAGCCGTCAAATCAACCTGTTTTACCTGAAATACTTTTAAACAAAATTGTTAAATACATAACTAAATATGGTTTGTTATCATCAAAATATCCAACAAGATATAGGGCTAAATGGCCTTTGGGCCAACATATTCATCGGCACCTTAAAGGGGGTAGCATTTGACTGGTTCCGAAATCTGCCTCCGGGCTCTGTCAATTCCTGGATCGACCTGGAAACTCGATTTCTTTCTCGTTTCTATGAGGACGATACTGAAGTAACCATGGATAAACTCCTCTCTACCGTGCAGAAGAAGGGCGAATCTGTTCGTGACTACATTGAACGGTTCAGAAACTTGTCTCTGATGTGCCCAGCAAGGATGCCATTATCCATGCTCTTGCAAACATGTAGGCATAACTTTCTAGACCAAGTGAGATTCGCATGGGAGCCGTTAAAGCCCATACCTGAAAAGAACTGGTCGAGCAAGCTGAGATAGCCAAAAAGTCAGCTAAAAAGTTTGAGCCATCTATCCTAAAAGCAAATGGGGTGTGCATAATAAGGGGCGTGACGACATGGCACAGTCTTCCCAAGCTAAAGGCAAAGAGACTATGTCTGTTGAATTGTCAGGGGATGTTCATTCGAAAACCAAGCAGAGCGGCTTCAATAGTCAGGAGTCTAAGTTTCCTCCAAAGCAGTACTCCTTCAAAGACGAGCAGGTAGTCATAATATTCCATTTACTCCACAAAGGGAATAAACTGAAGCTGCCAGATGTTCGACGACCTCACGATGTGGGACACACGAACGATCCCAATTATTGCCTCTTTCATAGGATGGTTCATCATCCTACTAATAAGTACTTTGTCCTCAAGGATAAAATTCAAGCTTTAGTTGATGTCATAGTTCTGACTCTAAAGTCAGAACAAAAGAAAGTCACTGCGAACATGGTGACCCTCGAGTTCAGCAAAACCCCAAAAGTCACAGTTCCTGATGAGACCTTCCCAATCCCTGAAGCACGGTTAGAAGTAAAGCATTCTTCAGCAAAAACTCAAGAGAGTAAGGGTCTTGTTCCCTTGACATTAGAAACAGGGAAAATCATGTGGATACACCCAGACCTCGTCCAGGACGAACAATGGGATGCGAAGAAATCCAGGTCAAGAGGAAAATCTTGCAATGTTGTCTCTATCTTGCAGGATGACAGCAATCTGACATCAGCTTCTCTCAGCGACTCTGAGGGGGAAAGCACGCTTGCACAGCACAAGCTAATGTACCTCAGCTGACAGGTACTCGATCCGAAAAATCATACTTAAAAAAGTATGAGAAAGTTACTGACGAGACACGACAGCAAACGACGTACAAATACCCCTACCAGCTCCGACAATGGGAAAGGAGAAGCAGAAAGAAGTCCGATTTAATCATGTCTTGAAGAAGCCTTCAGGCCAAGGGCTTGACATACCTTTTTGCTTTGACATGTTGGCCCAGCTGGCTAATATCCCAGCTCGTATCACCATACACGAGCTCCTCTATCTTTCAAAGGAGACAAGAGAAGCACTCACGGATGCACTGGCTAACTCAGAATCATTTCTAACATGTATGCAAGAAGTCCCTAGGGATGACACTCAGCTCTATTGCTCTGAATCACCATGTACAATCGAAAGTGTCTGCTATTACTTTCACAGCTGAGGATATGCTTCTCAAAGATATTAGCACGATTGACCTCTATACTACACCGGATATATTGGTTCGACATGCATTGAAAGGGTACAGGTTGATCCAGGTTCTGCACTAAGCATCATGCCCAAAAGGCTCATCTATTTCCTCGGCATACCACTATATCAGTTGTCTGCAATCATTACAATAATATACGACTTTAATGCAGGGGTAGTCACCCACTTGGAAAGATCCAACTCTGTTGCCGAATCGGGAGCCTAAAGTCAGAAGTAACATGTTATGTCATTGACGCTGACACGTCATACCATTTGTTACTAGGACGACCTTGGATCCATGCTAACTGGATCGTTCCCTCTACTCTGCACCAATGCTTCAAGTATGTTGAAGATGATGCAACAGTACGAACTATCTTCGCTGAGAAGCAACCATTCAAAGGGGTGGAGAACTACTTTACGGATGCTCTCCTATATCAGGAGGTCGACAAAACACCAGAAGAATCGTCGCCGGACAACGATGATAGTGGCAATGAGGCAGATTCAGAATCTGAAGCAGACGTGCCAGCCATTTTGGTCAGTGAACCAGTTATAGCGTGTTTTAATAATCCCCAATGTAACACTCTTTCAGAAGATGAGGGCAAATGGGTAATTAATGACAATATTTCCTTTGACTATCCTGTGAGTGTCGAATTGCTTGAATCTGTTACGGATAGTTCTCTGCACATGCCCTTACATAAACTAAGTGCATCAAGTACACCCGTGAATTCATAAAAGGATCCGTTTTAGTGGTTCCTCCATCCAAAGAGAGTCAATTACCAATAATATTCGGTAAAGCCCAACTGCAAAGTTCTGCAGCCATGGATTCAAGACACTTCACAATTTTTCCATTATGCACGATCAGTGCAGTATATGATGAGAAAAATGGGATTCAACCTGCAGCATAGGAAGGGCTTGAATTTTGGAAAAGGAAGGCGTGGTTTACTGCGTAATTTTGTGCCAAAAGGAAAACCAACAAATTATTATGATAACACACGCAGGGGGTTAGGATACGTTACACCTACACCACCAGCGATGGTTTATTCCAAAGATAACAAACTAATCCCATCACACTCTGCCTCTTCCTCCGAATGGGACTCGGACGTCAGTGTGGGAGCGGTGTTCAAAGAGCTCACTATTAATATGACTTTAAGCAGCCAATTGGTGCCAGCAGAAGCTACTGATGAGGAACCATGAGCTCAGCAATTGGATCTCCAATGAGAAAAGTGATTTGAACAACGCGAACCACCTACTGAAGATTAGGTGATCCAGGTTAACTTGGGTAGTCAAGATCACCCTAAGCCCATCTTTATAAGTGAAAGCTTATCACTCACAGAAAGAGAAGAATTGATGATACTTGTAAAGGATTATATAGATGTCTTTGCATGGAACTACGAAGACATGCCCGTACTTGATCCACAAGTAGCCATGCATCATCTGAACATCAGACCTGACGCCAAGCCAGTCAAGCAGCAGCAACGTCGATTTTGCCCGAACATTATGGAGGCTATTGAAGTCGAAGTTCATATGCTCATTGCATGCGGCTTCATACGGGAGGAACAGCATCCAGATTGGATTGCTAATATCGTTCCCATTCTCAAGAAGAATGGGAAAATACGGATTTGTATCGACTACCGTGATCTCAATACAGCCTGTCTTAAAGAAGAATTCCCATTGCCCATCACCGATGTCATGATTGACAATCTGCGGATTCGAAAGGATGTTCTTCATGGACGGCTTTTCAAGGTACAATCAAATTAAGATGTATCCAGGAGATGAAAAGCATACTTCATTCCGAGCACCGTTGGGGGTATACTGTTATACCGTGATGCCCTTCGAACTAAAAAACGTTGGAGCAACTTATCAGCGGGCAATGAGTATGATTTTTCGTGATCACCTCCGAAAAACGGTAAAATGTTATGTCGATGACATTACTGTCAAAAGCCGCAATAAGAATGACCATCTTCGTGACTTGAGAACGATGTTCGACATAATGCGGGCTCATCGACTGAAGATGAATCCGATAAAATCTTTCTTGGGGTTTCGAGTGGCAAGTTACTTAGATTTATTATTACATCAAAAGGAATCCATCTTGACCCAGATAAAATCAAGGCCATTCAGAGCATGCACCCACCTAAGAATCTTAAAGAACTTAAAGGCCTGCAAGGTAGACTGGCTTATATCAGAAGATTCATCGTAAATCTCTCAGGCCGCTGTCAACCGTTCACCCGACTAATGAAAAAGGGTGTCTCTTTTGTATGGGATCAAGCCTGTCAAGAAGCTTATGAAGATATTAAAAGATATCTCACAAAACCTCCAGTCTTACTAACTCCCACATTAGGAAAATCGTTCCTACTTTATGTGAAAGCTATAGACCATTCTCTCGGTGCTCTGCTTGCTCAAAAAGACGATAATGGTTATGAACAAGCTATTTATTATCTGAGCAGGGCTCTGATAGGGGCGGAATCTCGCTATAATTCTATTGAGAAGGAATGCTTAGCTCTCATCTTTGCTATTCAGAAAACACGACATTATTTGGTCGGCCAAACTATACATGTCATTTCCAGAGTGAACCCTTTGCGTCTTCTCATGACGAAACCAGGGTCATTAAATTTAAGATTAGCTAAATGGGCCCTCCTTTTGTCTCAGTACGACATGCTCTTTGTCCCTCAGAAGGCGGTTAAAGGCCAGGCACTTGCAGAGTTCTTGGCTGCTCATCCGGTTCCAGAAAGCTCAAAACATCATGAGGATATTCCAGATGAAGTCTTCGAATCCAATATAACTTCAGAGGATGAAGTTTGGCAGATATTCTTAGATGGAGCATCATGAATTGGCCCTAAAGGCAAGATCATTGCCGGTGTGGGGGTTGTGTTTATCTCTCCACAAAATCATGTCCTTCCTAGAGCATTTTCTCTGACGGAATCATGCTCCAATAATGTGGTAGACTACAATGCTCTACTTATTGGCCTTCAGCTTGCACCTGAAATGGGGGTATGCTACCTTGAAACTTATGGCGATTCAAAACTGATTGTCAATCAGGTTAAAGGCGAATATGAGGTCCGTTACGAAGATTTGATACCTTATTATCACGCAGTCATCGAAATGGCTAATTTATTTGATGGCTTTTACATCAGTCACGAGTCTCGATCCCAGAACACTAGGGCCGATGCTTTGGCTGCATTAGCAACAACGCTAGTCTTGCCAATCGACACCAAGTATCACCTTACAGTGGCGACTCGACACCTTGTCTACTCTAAACATATGTTAAGAACCAAAGAGGTCTATAATATCTCGACAGATCTTGAATCGAGAGATTGGCGATTTTTCCTCATCGACTATGCTTTGTATGGTTTGTTGCCGGATAAGCCTAAAGAAGCAGCATCTATTAGGCGAAGGTCTCTCTACTTTTACTATGATCTAATTCTGAAGACACTTTATCGTCGTTCATACGACGGTATCCTCCTCCGTTGCCTTTCTAATTTAGAATCACAGGAAGTGCTTAAAGAAGTGCACGATGGCATATGTGGAGCTCATCAACCAGGTCCAAAACTCAAGGACCGATTGCACATGATAGCCGATGTCATCCAATATGCACAGAGGTGTAAGGCCTGCCATATCCGTGCGGACTTCATACATCAGCCTCCAGAGTTGCTTCATCCAACTGTTACTTCATGGCCATTTGAAGTGTGGGGAATCGATGTCGTAGGGTCGATCAGCCCCTCCTCAACGAGAGGTCAACGGTTTATCTTAGTAATAACCGATTACTTTTCAAAGTGGGCAGAAGCTCTACCACTGGTGGAAGTTAAAACTTCTAACGTGGTTAATTTCATCAAATACCATGTCATCCATCGATTTGGTGTCCCTAGGCGGATTATCCATGATAACGGTCCCCAATTTGCAAGCTAGGTATTCTATCAGTTATAGATAAATACCAAATTCAAAATGTGGTTTCAATTGCTTATAATCTCACCGCTAACGGCTTGGCGGAAGCATTCAACAAGATAATCATTAAACTACTCAAAAAGTTCGTTTTCTCAAATAAGCGAGACTGGGATGAAAAGCTTAGTGAATGTCTTTAGGCCTACCGAATCACAATTCGGACCCCGACAGGTAATACACCTTTTTCCCTGGTATACAGGTGCGAAGCAGTCATACCGTTAGAAATCCAGATGTCGTCATTACGAGTCGCTTTGATGACTAAGATGACAAAGGAGGACAATGATCGATTACGACTCCAGGAGCTCGAAGCCCTAGATGAGAAGCAGTTACAAGCTTAGCAACACATTGAGTTATATCATGCCCGGATCTCAAAAGCCTTCAATAAGAAGGTTAAGCAAAGAGCCTTCCAGAAGGGAGATTTGGTTTTAACTGTCAGAAGACTGATGATTATGATGCACAAAACCAAAGGCAAATTTTAGCCCAAATGGGAAGGACCGTTTGTAATAGAAACAGTCTATTCAAATGGGGCATATCGCCTTTATGACTTCAGGTGGTGATTTACTCATGATGTCGATCAATGGTAAGTTCTTAAAGAAGTATTATCCTTGATAGGATCCTTCTCATGATCAAGACATTACACCTCTGATCAAGACCTTCAAATCCAAGATATGCAAAAGAAGCGCTCCTTTCTTTCTCTAAATGAGATCATACGACCATAAACCAGTATCGAGCTGATCGTACACTGGTTGTCTCAAAGAAGAATCAAGGTTATGAATACAGTAACCAAATAATCCAACACCTCTAACGGTTAAGGATAGAGGAAAATGTTGGCCTTTAAGCCCCAACATGAGTCCTTGACAACTCATCATGCTGAGGGAAATAGCATGGCTAGCCCGACTCAAACGGTAGTTGGTAAAGACATACCAAATCCGTTGACAGCTAAGGATTTGCTAAAAATCCTAAGGGACCTGTTCCCATTTGATTCCGCAGTTAAGGATAGAGGAAAATGTTGGCATTTAAGTCCAACATGAGTCCTTGATAACTCATCATGTTGAGGGAAATAGCATGGCTAGCCCAACTCAAACGGTAGTTGGTAAAGGCATACCAAATCCGTTAACAGCTGAGGATTTGCTAAAAATCTTAAGGGACTTGTTCCCATTTGATTTCACAGTTAAGGATAGAGGAAAATGTTGGCCTTTAAGCCCAACATGAGTTCTTGACAACTCATCACGCTGAGGGGAATAGCATGGCTAGCCCGACTCAAACGGTAATTGGTAAAGGCATGCAAAATCCGTTGACAGCTGAGGATTTGATAAAAATCCTAAGGGACCTATTCCCATTTGATTCCCTCTCCAAAATCACTTACCAGTTCCCATCCATGGAATGGTAAGACCACATATAAAGGTATTCATATCTCTTGCAAAATGATGAGTTTAACCTATCATGTTAACACTAAACCTCTGATAGCAAGACTATAATCTAGTCCCCAACGGATAAAATCAATATCCCCAGTGAATAAACCCCGCTAGTCATTCTCTTCAACAGAACGACAGGTCCACTTAAATTACTATTATGTTTAAGCACCTCTAATAGTAAATGAATCCTTGTCAAGTCAACATCACACCTCTGGCAAGTTGCTTTACAAGTCCCCACAAAGCTCTCTGATACATGATCTTCTATGGGACTATTTCCTACTCCCCAACGAGTTTCTGATAATCAGTCCTTAGTAGACTTTTCTGGTTGTCACGTTAACAATATACCTCTTACAATTTCCTTCAAATAACATTAGAAGGAGATATCAAATCTTCATGGAGTTGATAATCAAGTCTCATTTTCCCTAGTTGAATTATTTCTTTGTCATCATGTCCATTTCGTCACCTCTGAATGACAAAATCCTGAGCTTGGTGGCTTCTTAATTAGTTATGTCCATGCTACCTCTGAATTGACAGATAGCCAAGTCTCATCTTTCAGTCCAGTAGGGACTATTTCTTTTTCATCATGTCCAGTTCGTCACCTCTGAATGATAAAATCCTGAGCTGGTGGCATCTCAATCGGTTATGTCCATGCTACCTCTGAACCGACAGATAGTCAAGTCTCATCTTTCAGTCCAGTAGGGACTATTTCTTTGTCATCATGTCCAGTTTGTCACCTCTGAATGACAAAATTCTGAGCTTGGTGGCTTCTCAATCGGTTATGTCCATGCTACCTCTGAACCGATAGATAGTCAAGTCTCATCTTTCAGTCTAGTAGGGACTATTTCTTTGTCATCATGTCCAGTTTGTCATTTCTAAATGACAAAATCCTGAGCTTGATGGCTTCTCAATCGGTTATGTCAATGCTACCTCTGAGCCGACAGATAGCCAAGTCTCATCTTTCAGTCCACTAGGGACTATTTCTTTGTCATCATGTCCAGCTCGTCACCTCTGAATGATAAAATTCTGAGCTTGGTGACTTCTCAATCGGTTATGTCCATGTTACCTCTGAACTGACAGATAGCCATGTCTCATCTTTCAGTCCAGTAGGGACTATTTCTTTGTCATCATGTCTAGTTCGTCACCTCCAAATAACAAAATCCTGAGCTTGGTGGCTTCTCAATCGGTCATGTCCAGTTCATCACCTCTGAACTGATAGATAGCCAAGTTTTATCTTTCAGTCTAGTAAGGACTATTTCTTTGTCAAATTATTTCTCAAATGTGTAACTAACCCTATCAATTTATCACCGCTGATTAGATTAGTTATACCGTTATTCCGTTTCCTTTTGAGAATGGTGATACAACTTGAAAGTTGGAAATACAACAGAGGAGTCAAATAAAATTATTTTTTATTGATTCAAAAAGAAAGATACATTGATACTACATCAAGATCGTCTTTCATACAAGAGAATCATTGCTCCAAAGGCAGACAAATCATCTTATCTACTTCCGGGGTGATGAACTATCTCAACTGGACACGAAAGATCTTCCTCCTGCGCAAGGCCGTAATCCTTCACTTAATGGCAGATTTTGTCATCAAGAAGCTGGATCTTCTTTGATGAAAATAGGCAAAGGACTGGTTGCCACCAGAAAGTCGAATCTTCTTTGATTAAAATTGGCAAAGGAAGGATCCGAGACCTTACAGGTGACGCCCGCTTTCCCGAAGTGGATCATCTCGGATAAGCGACTACCAACCCCTTCTCGAAGTGGATCATCTCGGATAAGCAACTACCAACCTTTTTTTGGAAAGCATATCAGCTGCTCTAATATGTTCCTCCTACTTATGGTCAAAGCTTCAACTTGAAAATCAAGAAGCAGGTTTCTAGTCTCTTTCATCAAGACGAAAGACTGGCGAGCACAGTTCACTACAATGCAAACTGGAAACAAATTAGCGTTAAATCAAAAGAAACCTGCAAAGATAAAACGCTAAGTCAAATTCTTTGGGCGAAGCAATTCATACCCGATCTAGTTGTGCTTTAAGGATGGATTTCAGTTAAGCAGAGGATAGCCTCGCTCGCACAGTGATGATGGGCTGGCCCAGCCTGAGCCGAGTCCTAGCCTCGCCTATATGGCTCAGCCAGACTGGCCCAGAGGGACGCAGTCTTGACCCCACCTATATAGCAAGACCAGCTCAACCTTGAAGAGGCCGAGTCCTAAGCTTTGCCTGCATGGCAAATTTAACGAGCAGACTTGACAAGTCAAGCAGTGACCCTGTATGAAAAAAAAAGCGAGAATGCTAGCTTTGCCGAGAAGTTGAAAAATCGAGCTGAAACCCTTTTCTGAAAGTTAGCCAAATGCAAAGATCAAGGGAATTTAATCCCTAAGATAGCTGGTAAAGCTAAGGGAGATGAACTCCCTGAAAGTCACCAGATGACCGAGACTCACCAGCTCTTGGCAAGTTAGTGTTCAGAATGGGCGCCCCCACCATTCCAGAGATCTGAGTCGCCTTTCCTGGGCAACGAGGAGATGTCATGAATAGACCTTTCAGAAAGAGAAAATTATGTTTCTCTGAAAAAGGACTTCAAGTGTCCTATTTATAAACCTCATGGCTGACCATGCCACTGACGCTTCAAGCTTAGGAGCGCGGGCGAAGTTAGAGCATTTAAATGCTTAGCCTCGAGAAAGGGAACAATCTCCCTAGTTAAAAGCGAGAGAGGTTATTCGAACCTCAAAAAAGGGAATAATCCCTCTCATAACTCACAAAAAGCAGTTAGCCTTAGGGAAGGAATGTTGATCCAATCCCGATTTAAAATGAAGCTACTCAGGGAGGCTCAAACGCGAAGCTATCCAGACCCGAAGCTACCCTAACACGAAGCTCGTGAATCTATACAATTCCTCAGTGGACTTATTCCAATCTGAAAGCAGGATTGAAATCGAAGCTGAACTCAACCACTATGGTGACATTCACATTTCACATACTATCAATCAAAGCAGTTCAAAGTATTTCGGAGTCTGAACCATTTCATTACAGACTCACGAAAACTTTGAATGGGGTCTTGTTGACACTCTAAAAAAGACAAGATTCCTAACTGGCCTGAACAATGTCTAACTTATTGACATCTACAAAAGACAAGTGGCAGACAAGCCGATGACCAGTTCTTCACCCATCTAAGAGGGGACGAATCAGCAACTTGGACTCTACTGATCTAGTGAAGCAGACAGTAATCCAAGAAACGCTTGTGAGAAGGCCCAAGCAGGTCCAGAGACACTAAGTTAGCTCAAACTTAGTCTCGCACGAGCCCACAAGATAAGTCTCGCATAAGAAGCCAAAGTTGCTTAGCATCGCAGGAAGCTCCTTCACAGCCTCGTTGCGAGCTAACTTACAACTTCGCATAGAAATGCTCAGTTAACTCCGTAGAGAGTTAGCTTCGCTCAAATTCCCATGCAGCTGCGCAAAAGAGTAATTGGTAGCTTCGCCACAAAGTTATCCAGCTCCGCTGAAGAGCTTTCTTTTAACTTCGTCAGATACTTCTCCCAGCTCCGCCATGAGCTCATCGCAATAACTCCGCTGTGGGTCTTTTATGGTCACCTTTGACCAATCAAATCTCTGGATGAGATCAAATCTAATTGAGATCAAATCTAATTGACATCAAATTTGGTAGTTGCTTGACATAATCTTTTGACTCTCCTAATCAGGTAAGAAGATCGAGAGAAATCTTTCAGTTATTTGGAAAGAATCAAGAACACATCCCTCATTTAGCAGAGCGGATCAAGAGATCAGCTATTCCTAACTTCGCAAAAGCTGATCTAGCCTCACGGTGAGGCTACTTACCTGATGTAAAATAGATTGACCCAATCTGTTTTCAGATTTTCAAGGCGATTATACCCTACTCCTCCTTATAAATACCCTACCAGAGGCACACGAAAAGAGGGGCGAGAGCTAGAGGGGCGAGAGCTGGAGAGGCAGACAAAAGGAGAGACGGCTAAGGATAGAGATCTACTCTCTTGCTTCCAAGAATTTAGAGAATTACTTCTCTAATCAGGGTGCTAATACCCTAAGATCTTCCTCCCTCTCAAGGAATTTTCAGAACCAGGCGAGAAGGAATTCCCAAGTGAAGGTAGCTCGAGAAGTAACAAGAGGGCTCTACTGACCTTCTGTTCTCCGATTCCCCGAACCAGGCGAGAAGGGAATCCCATCAGGCGACAGTCCGATCGCTCGCATAGTCAAAGGGATAAAGTGATCGCGCGCTGATCAGATTCCTACCGGCACACTTCCCTAGAAATCTCAGAGGAGATCTACCTACAATTTTCTTCCTGCAAAGAATTACTTGTAATTTAGCTCCTCGACCCCTTTTTTTGTAAGTTTTTCCCTTTGCAAAATCAATGGAAAATATATATATAGACTCATGTTGAGTGTATCTTATATTGAGGAGCTTGACATCTCTTCTTTATGTGGTACACGTGTGTAGGGCGAGCTTAACATCTTCGCTTATGTATTGTATATTATACTTTATATGAGTTAGGGTCTTGCCATCCCTTCTTCATGTAATGCATGTATGCAGGGGGAGCTAACTTCACATCTCTTTTCTTCATGATTGTATATCGGATATATATCCTTATTGTTTGATTTGTTATCGCCCCTTTGTTGATGAATTGACAAAAAAAGGGAGAAGTATTATTTGATGAGTTTATATATGCATGTTTATTTAATTTTCTTGTTTTACACAAAAAGGGGGAGAAGGATTTTAAGAGTTTATATATGTATGTTCATTTTCTTGTTTATGCATATATGTTTTGTTAATGTAAAAAGGGGAGAAGAATTTAATGAGTTTTATGCATGTTTATGCATATACGTTTGTAGTTTTATGAACTTCATTAAATATATTTATTTTATTGTTATGCATGAGTTATGGGGGAGCTTCTATGAAGCTTAACTTTAATTCATGCATATATAACTTCATGAGTTTTGTCATCATCAAAAGGGGAAGATTGTTGGTCCAAAGGCCCATCGCTTTAGTTTTGATAATGATTAACTCATATAGTTATAGTACTAATGATCTTGTCTTTATTTAGTCTCAGATATTTGATCAAGATTTTAGTAGGAGTTTAGCTTCAACAAAGGATTTAAAGTCAAGTTTTAGAGCTAGCATGTGTTGATTCAAGAGGTCGCGCATCAAGATCGCATCAAGTACTCAAGAGGAGTCTAGCTCATTAGATCAACGTTTGGATCAAGTCAAGAAGGAGAAGAAGATTTTCAAAGAGAAGATTTTCAAGAAAACTTGTATCGGGTTTTGTAAGTGTCAAGATTTGTTTTTATAGATAAAATGTAAAGGATAGATTAGTTGGTGGATTACTCAATTCATGTACACTCACACACAAGATTTATATGTGTTTGCATAAAAGAGTTTTTTGTTTTAGAAAATACCATTTTGATTTTTAAGCTTCAAAATATACATGTGTTTTATCAAAACTATTTCAGAGCTTATTGTCAAAAACATAGATATTTCATCTCATATATGTAGTGGATCACTAAACTTTAAATATGTTTAGAATATCTTGTTTTTGTATTTGGAGAAGTTTTGAATAAATCATTTTTCAATTTGGAGATTGTTTTTGAAAAATACAGATTTTATTTAAGCCAAAATTTCTATATTACAAAAAATATTCAAATTATTTATAATATGTTTTGATTTTTATCAAACATGTTTGTATATCAAAGTATATCAATGAACTTATTTTTATAGAATTTATGAGAATTTATGGGATTTTATTGAAGGTAAAAAGACCAAGTTTTTATCCCTAAAAAGATGTGACA